>JAAGVU020000006.1:303626-313872 GCA_011763525.2 Mormyrus iriodes | reverse complement strand
TTAATTGCCAAATCCTTTAAACCCATGTAACATTAACCTGTTTAGCTATTTTGTAAGCTACATTTCTGTATCTGTCCCCACATTTTTGTAAACGTCCATACCCATAAATCAGCTCTACACCTGTCACCTGTGCTCATCTTATTCTGCCATCTAGTCTCTTTCGGTCGCCCACCTCCCCCGGCCCAGTCGCGTCAGTAAATCCATCGTGTGGTTTTGCTTCATTTTAGCCAGTGCCATCACTGCCATCTGCTGCAAAGCCTACACATTTGAACATGACAGACTCAGTTAAAGCAGACGGGGACAGCAAAATCAAAGGTAAGTACAGGCGAATAGTGTGTTGCATGTTTTCTGATTTTAAGTTCTTCTGTGGTTATAAATGACACTTAAGTTTGGTAAGACATATTAGTGTTATGCCCTGCGTGCTACTGGTTTTACAAAGGTGTGACATGTCCTTTACACATGCTCGTAGACTAGGTCAATAACTTAGTTCTCCACCCCTGTAAGCCTTGAGTCTTGATGTTCAGCTTGTTTACAGCCATGATTCAAGGCAAACTTCACTGTCTGGTTTCATGACTGCGTCTGGACTCCTGAGTGCATATTTGCAAAAGGATTTACTCAGACAGTAGGGCTTGCCAACTACTATGCATGCCATTGAGTGACTTGGCACTTTAACCATTGGTAGGTGTGGTCCTACTTCAATTGTTGCCGCCTCACTGTGCTGGAATATCCTTGTCCTACCTGTATTTTATAAGTGACGTCAAATATGGAAATGCTAACGCAGCACTGAAGATGGGATTTTAAAGATAAATTGGAATTATGTAAGTAATCTTAACCATTTAGAAAAGATGAATTAGGTTTTTAGCTCAAGGTTTAGTCATTTAAACTGAGTTCCACTGAGACAGATAACTGACAAAGTGATAGATATAGATGGCGCTCAGAAGTTATGCAGGCTGAAATCGCTTTGTTTCACATCGATCTGTTTTTGTTGTATGCAGCCTTCAAATATCCAAGCGTCGCACGATGGGTGCTTGTCATTATAATAATACTTTTAAGCAGTGCTATATCACGATACTTGTGATAATTCTGAAACGTTTATCGTGGACATGAGTGCAGCCAGTCACGATAAAATTGTCGTATCTCCCACCACTTCTGCTAGGTATGGTAGGTCGTATGACTTTGGGTTGTGCCCATGGGAAACGGTCGGGTGGGTTTTTTCTTTCCCTCAGATGATACTGCTGCAGCTAAAAACAGAATGTAATACCTTAGCATCCTCCTGTTGACATGAGCCCAGCGTAAATAGCCATTGCTGGGTGTTTTCCTGAAGTGAGTTCTCATTTTCACCATCTTTGATATGTTTAGATGAAAACTAACTTATTCTCTGCCTCTAAGCAGCATTTTCTCACACTTAGGCGGAATGAACGAAATGAAATGTGACACTGTGAACGTTGGACTTGAAGGTATAAAAGCTGGTTTAGCTAATCCCTCATGGGGACCTGCTGTTGATGCCTATTTTTATCCATTTGTCCCAAGTGAAAGAGTACTGCAAGGTCATATTCACCTTCAGTGCAACCAACGAGGATGAGCTGAGTCTGAAGGAAGGCGACATCATCGCCATCCTGAGCAAGGTATGTTTTACCACCTCTTTCTCAGTCTTTCTGAAACCGTATGATTTCTAGACTTCCAATTTTGCTTATTCAGACAGATTTCTCTGACAGCAACTCTGCTTGAGAATGATAGCTCTTTGTCAATGTGTGTTCCCAACCAAAGTAAATGGTAGTATTGCAGAAAAGAGGACATGTGTAAACCTGCTAGTTAATTCCTGGCTTAATGGTTCAAGTGCCTTGTGGTGAATGTGGACATCGCCTTTGTATGGTAAGCTGTTGAGTACATCGGTAATACCCCCTGACTTGTGCCCGTCGTTGGTGGCAGACAGTGGGGTAACGTGCTGCGCTGTGCTTGCTTACAACTTGTCGTGTATGGAGGTACCACATTCCTGAGCAGATGCGTGCGTGGATGGGTAGGCATGCGTGGGGGTTGGATGGCCCTAGTGATGGGTAACCGGTAAAAGCTTTTGTTGTTGATTCCTTGTCTCGTATCTGCAGCTTTTGGGAGAGTGTAAAGGTTTAGCTTGTATTTATTTTGTACGTGTCAGAGAGAGGAGTGCCGTGGGTGTGGAATGCACCCACAGCATTTTGCAGCATGCAAATGATAGGGAGTCGTGGGTGTTAGTTTCTTTTAATCAGTCTAACCTGTGCGCTTGAATTTCAGTGCAGTTCCTCAGAGTGGTGTGCCTAGTGAAGGCTGCAGCATCGCAGCATGTTTATGAATGATTAAATGTTTAAAATCCAGCCATCCAGCTAATTGCTTATCCTGGACGTGAAATGAAAACTTTCTTTTCGCCTAGTTTCAAAACATTGGAAAAGCATCTGCACCATCTAGTGGTTATAAAGGGCAGTTGCTTCTATTCAGAAAATTTCTACAGCAGCCACTCCTCATTTAGTTCCACTCCAATGACCAGATTAAGTGAAAATCATGAAAATCATTAAATTGTGACTTTAAATTGTATGAAAAATTGTGTAGTTTCTTTTATTCTTCATGAAGTGGATATTTTAAACAATATTTTGTACATTCTACTTCAAAGGTTTAGGAGTGTGATCAAAAATTCCCATAAACATTCTTCCAGGAGAGCATTTGTAAGGTCAGGCACTGATGTTGAACAAGAGAGCCTGGCTCACAGTCTCCGCTCTAATTCATCCCTAAGGTGTTCTGTCGGGTTGTTAGGGCTCTGTGCAGGCCTGTCAAGTTCCTCCACACCAAACCCACTCATCCATGTCTTTAGGGACCTTGCTTTGTGCACTAGTGCGCAGTCATGTTAGAACAGGAAGGGGCTATCCCCAAACTGTTCCCACAAAACTGGGAGCATGAAATTCTCCAAAATGGCTTTGTATGCTGCGCCATTAATGGTTCCTTTTCACTGGAACTAAGGGGCCAAGCCCAACCCATGAAAAACCACACACCATAATCCCCCCTCCACCAAACTTTACTCTTGGCACAATGCAGTCAGCCAAGTACCGTTCTCCTGGCAACCGCCAAACCCAAACTCGTTCCCTGCTCTGTGATTTTACATGGCCTACCACTTCATGGCTGAGTTGCTGTTGTTCCCAATTGCTTCCACTTTGTTATAATATATCAGTTGACTGTGTGATATTTGGTAGATAGGAAATTTCACGAAAGGATGCCACCTGTGCAATAAGTCCAATCATGGTACCATGCTTGAATTCAGAGAGCTCCTGTGAGTGACCCATTCTTTCACAAATGTTTGTAGAAGCAGTCTGCATGGTGCTTCATTTTATACTCCTGTGGCCATGGAAGTGATTGGAACATCTGAATTCAATGATTTGGAGGGGAGTGCCAATACTTTTGGCTATATAGTGTATTTGCAAACGGCTGCTAAACAAGGAGTAGTTTTATTTTTTTTCTCTCTTAAATGCAACCACGTGGCAAATGAGTCTCTCCTTTCAGGAAACTGGAGAACCTGGCTGGTGGAAAGGTGAGATAAATGGCAAGCAGGGGGTCTTTCCTGACAACTTTGTGGCTTTGATTTCGGACTCCGACAAAGAGGTGAGTCACTATAACACTTGATGTGGGAACTTTCGCAGACTAATATATAGCTAATGTCATTTTCAAATTGCTTATATCCTACAGTGTTATTGGTTATTACGTATAATTACAAATCAAGGAATTACATACCTGATTTTCCATTATAACAGGGAGCAGCTTCAAAGGGCTCCTTTAAATTATCTTCTAAACAAGATTCAGAAGAGGTAAGTCTTCAGGCGTTTTCAGACAGCCCGTGGAAGATATTACTTCAGAAGCTGTTTACTAGCAACACATGACTATACGAATATCCCAGCAAATAGGTTGCCATGGCTTTACAAATTGTATACATGTTTTTATTAATCGTCAATTCGGTGACTGCTTGTTGCCTGATGCATTAACATACTTAACTGAATGCCACAGTAATGAAGAGCTGCTTCATTTTCAACCAATGAGAATGTGGCCAATTATCTGACTCCAGTCCTGTGTCCGCTCATGCCATGGGTTCATCCATGCTGTGTGGGTTTTTGTAGGTGGGCAGATGTGAGAGAGGGTGCCGTATGTATGAACTTTCGGATCTGAATGAACAACCGTGGGCTTGGCTTAACTGTGTATATGAATATGGGAGAGTAACATTGCTATGAGAACTCTCAAACTCAAGCAGTATGAGCACCTGTTTTTCCCCTCGATTTACAACTAACACACGCACTGTGCGGTAGGAACAGTGCGGCACGAACAGTGTGGTGTAAGCCACTCGTTGCTTTCCACTCTGCATGCTACGTGTTGCATCGAGCGCTGTAACATCCCATCCACTTGACTCCGCCCCCTGCCCGTTAGGCTTCTTGACAGTAGATGTTGCAGTGCATGTGAATGAAAGCCTAGTGGAGAAGTCCATCTATCCAAATGTGGGCCGATTTGTCTCCCCTCTGGGCCTCCCAGCCCCCGAAGGCAGATGAGTGTCAGCAGAGATCAAAACCCGATCGCCACAGTGAGGTAGACCTGGCTTTGCTAAAGTCTTCATTGGAGAGCAGTGCAGGCAGAATTGATCAACCTGGGATAAACTGGGGTGTGTTTCCCAAAAGCATAGTTAACAACGTTAACTTGCATAGTTGGAACCATACAACTCCATAGATCTGACTATGTAAGTTGCTTATGGAAGCTTTTGGAAAATGCACCACTGATCAAGAATGGTGTGTTTGTGGCTCTGTGTGGTAGATCGCACATGATTGGAAAGTTCTTTTTTTTTTCCTCTCCATTCGTCAAAATATGTACATAAGCTATAGCTTTTCTCTGGAGTTACCCTGATTATTTATATTTCAATTTAGAGGCCAGGACTTGTCATTGCAATAATTCAGTGTTATTTTAAGTTTTAACAAGTGTGTTTGCCATTGATCGAGCGGTTACCTTGTCGAGTCCATGCAATTTGACATCTTGTTTATTTTGTGATGCAGTTGACATTGCCAAGAGGATCTGAGCTGTGCAACTCAGGCTGATATTTGTTTGAAGAAAGTTTTCCCTGGGGTGCTGATACACACTTGGCTAGGGCAGTTGAACTTGCTTGTGCAAATTAAAATTAGAATTTTTAAAAATATTTACATAACCGTTGGCAACAGCCCTTCTTTGTTAATGATTTATGTTGGCTTCTATTAGACATCTAATATGCGTTTCCTCATTTTTGTTTGGTTTAATGACCTTTGTCGCTTAATGTAGAATAAGGGATCTACCACTAGGGGCAGACTTCCATGGATGTATTCTGCTAGCCAGAATGGCTGAAGCCAGTCAGTAAAAAAAACAAGTGAAATAATGTATGAATCACAAGAGGAATGCAATTTTATATAACTCCTGAAAACCTGAAAAGCACAGTCTGGAAACTTTGGATTTCTCTGGACAGATTGGACAGATTCAACAACATTGGCATTAGACACAGCCTAAACCAAAGGCCTCAATTAACTGTATGATTAACTATTTTATGTATATAGGCCTTTGTTAGCTGTCTAGTGTCAATGATTTTTAATTTCACGTCACAATTCAGACGACTGTCATTACTGCTGCTGTTTGGTTCAGCTTGTAGAGATGCTTTAATTGGCTGCTAATTTCTACAGACTCACATGGACTATGGGATCCTGAGCAATAAACTGACAAGAATCTACCCCCTGTTGGCTGGCAGTCCTGTCCCATGGATAGCTAAATAGTGTTCTATTATTGTCCCTCACCATCTTCCTCAGTTAAGACTAGTGAAACCTGTAATGTTAGCCTTTTCAGTCTGTTGCACACGATTGGGTTAGGTTACTGTGCAATTATAGGCTTGGCCTGTAGTTTAATTGTATTTTCAATATTCTAATTTCTTTGATAAATGTTTAAAAATTTTTAAAAGGGCTTTTAAAAAGGAGTTTCCCAAATTTTTTACAACTATCAGATGTTTTTGGCATTTACTAATTCTACAAGTCGATATTGAAATGGGTTACTGATTTTTGTGTGTTGGAGTGGCTGCTGATGGCAAACTTATTACCACTGAAGAATATGAAATATTGATTCAGATACCGATTCCTACATTGCAAATTTCATAAGTATTTTTCTTTATGTTGAACAAGTTCTCTATGGTGGGGGGGGGAAATCATGGAGTCACAGGGTGGGTGATTTCCTGTCTGGTTAGTACTGATTAGCTGACGTGAAAACTGATACTACTTTTAGCAAGATTTTTCTGTAAATGGTTTGTGATCCAGGACCTGTGTGGCCACTAAAATGGCACCAATCCAAGAAAAACTTAAGTAAGGATTGATTTAGAAAGTGAAATTTTTCTTAAAGGTCTGTCAGTGTGTGACAATTTCAGCTCAAGTCATTTGCCTTTACTTCATGGTCTTTGAGGTGGTTAACGTTTTAAAATACTTTATTTATATATATATTTTTATTTGAAAGCTAACCTCATCAAGTATAGAAGAACTGTTTGAAGAGGTAAAGACACTGATTGACTTAATGATTAAGTGTTCTATTGGTTGCAGTGCTTTTCAATGTGTTTATAGAGGAATAGATGTTTAGCTTAATTAGTTTTATGCTACTGAAGATTGTTCTTTTTGTCACCAGCAGTTCATAAGAATAAAGGATCACAATTCGGTTCACTTTCAGTGCTGTACCTAGATTTGCTGAAATTTAGGGACCTCTCAGAGATTAAGGGATGAATCCCCCAGAGAGTATGCAGAATGACCCATTATAGCATTCTTAAAGCCCCCTGATAATGGCATTTTTTTACTCTGAAATATGCCTTGAATTCTGAAGCCTCAAACACAATGTCTGAGGGCTTTTAAAGCTCACCAAAGGCTTCAGCCACAAAGTTCAGCTGCTTCGAATAACTGGAAGTAAAATGTTCTGCAGATGTTTTTTCATCTTCTGCCTTTGACACTTGTATAGCTGAAGATTTTTTTTTTTTTTCTATTATTTCTTTTTTATGAGGTGGTTGTGTTGGGTAAAAAGCCTAACAGTGAAGGGTGGATATCTGCTTCTTTGGTGCTTAAAGTTCAGTGCATATGAGACAATGAAAGAGGGAGTTTCAAGTTATATTCAAGTAATTTTTGCTTGCTGGTCTTTTGAAATTAGTTTTAGAATAATAAAGTTTACAAGACATAATTCCTTTAATTGTGTTAAGCCTCCTGTTGGTTGCAGTGCTTTTTCTATTCGTTAATCCTGCTCATTGAGCCTAGGGAGGAATAGATACCCTGGTTAATAATTGATTTGTAATGTTTTGTGCTAATGAGTATGGTGTAACTGGGCAGGGTTTCCCATGCTCTATTTCTAATCTGTTTCTCTGCTTCAGATAGGCAGAATGTAGAAGGCCATTAAACCCTTATGTTCTAACAATGCATGAGAGGCATGCCATTGTTGTGTGATTTTTTATTTTTTTTTCTCTCTGACTGCTGTTTTTAATCATAATTTCCCTTAATTATGGTAAAGCGCTTAAACGGGGGCTGTTTTCTTTGTGATGATACAGATGGAGTAGGTGTCTGTTGCATGGCACTCATCACAGGTGTTAAGAAGATTAAGTCTGGAATGGTGTCAGTGTAAAGCTTTAACTTTTTTTTCCTCTTCATTTCAGAAGCCCAAAAAGCCACCACCACCATCAAAAGCCTTGGGTATGTCAGTAGTGAGTTACCATCAGCTGGGGCTTGGTTGCTTAACGTTTTGGGGATGTGCGGCGCTGGGAAGCCAGTAGTGAGAATCTCGGGCATGAATGTATTTTTGCAAGCGAAACATTTACAAAGTGTCATACTTTCAGTCATTTTATTAGGCTAAAGGCAGTGCCCTGTAACCTAGACACAGAAAGGTGTTTATCATAGCATACATTCTGAGCTGTCTCAAGAAACACTGTAGCCTGTGATTTCAGTTTTAGGTGCTGAAATGACTGTATTGAGGAAAAAAGTAAGTATCTGTGAAGAAGAGCAAAGGAACATCATTTTGGAAACGCATCAGGCTTTTGTAAACACACATGCACACATGTAGACAGGTTAGTGGAGCAGCATGCCCAAGTACAGGAAGTGTGAGTGCTTATCTCCCGCAAGCCTCGCAGAAGCATGAGTTCTCTCTGGCTGTAGCCTCTTTGAAAGCACCTGTGGTGTAGGAGAGCAGACAAGGCGGGGAGAGCCACCTAACGGGAATGTTTCGATTTTTAGGCCCGAAGCCGGAGGTCCCTAGTGCTGATAAGAAGCCACTTCAACCTAAGCTGGAGGACAAAGGTAAGAGCCGGTCTGCTGGTAACCGTGGTAACGGTTGATTCCTCAAGGTGATTGCTGCCTGCCCCCTAAATGCTGACTTCTGCTCACATCAATCTGTACTGAGTATCCCTGTTTATAAATCTGTGGCTGAGAATTGCTTTATAGATGTATAAGGAGCCTTTGGGCAGCCTCTTTTAAACAATTAAATTATCTGCTGTGACTAAGTGGTTTTTATTGGTAGCCCTTTGGGTGACTCAACTGCCAGCACAGAGGGGTCAGCTGACCTTTTTTCATCAGCTAGCTGTCGTCATGCACAAACGTGTAGGTGCTGCTGTCGTGTTGAGATGGCCAGTTGGTGACTTTCTCCAATCTTCCCTCTTCCGTTTTCCACTTTCTATATGTAGATTCTCAGATATGAACGCAAACATATTTGCATGTTTTTCATTGTTTTTAATCTTTTACATGTTAATTTATGCAATAGTGTAGGGTTCACTGGTTTCGACTGCATTTTTGGACCTTTCATAAGATATTTGGCACCATTTTAAACTGTTTTTCTTGCCCTGGGGCTGAGCTCGGAAAGGCTTCATTCTGCCCAGAACTCTCATTTTCATGTTTTTGTAAACTCGTCAAGTGTAGCTATAATCAGACACCTAAGTGTAATTAAATGAGTTTTGCTGATTTAAGCAAAAAAACAAAAGCTGAATGTATAAGTGTGTGTGTGTGTGTGTGTGTGTGTGTGTGTGTGTGTTTTAAGTGATATATATCCATCGACCAGAGCCCTCAAGGCCGTCACAACTGTGTGACTTTGATGCTGAGATACAGAAGCTGACACTATCACAGGAAAGTGCATGTGCTGAGTACACCGTGCAATGTTTCCATCTGCCCTACTTTTCATTCGTTACGGGGTTGTGGGAGGGTTCCGGTTGCGATTGCAAGCATTTGTCGGTTTGGTTGGCTGACTTAAGAGGTGCAACAAGCAGATGCTGGTGTCCGTGTAAGACACAGTTCTGTGCCGGGAAATTGCCACCAGTCCTGGCTCGTTATCTTTTCAGACCTATCTACTGGCCCACCAAACACTTACGATGTACAACATTACCATTAATACCATATGATCTATATTATCAGTGGTAGAAATGTTAATGATAGTCGGTGCTTTAGATAATTGGCATACCAATCTATTCAGACTGTGGCTTTTCAATACTATATGGACGTTTACTTAAGCCTACAATTTGATAATTTATGTACTACCAAAAAGCCGGTGTCCGGACAGATTGGTACGACTTATCTAAAGCCCTGGGTAGCAGTATTTGCTCAGAGGCCTATATCTAGTGTTCAGCATAAATGAGTACACCCCCTTTGAAAAGTAAGATTTTAATCAATAGCTCAATAACCACAAGAACAATTTCCAAAATTTTGACAAGACTGAGTTTTATTGAACATTTGATTTATTGAACTCATGAACATGAAAGTAAGGTTAATAATATAACTTAGATTACAAAATCTTCAGTTTTTCTAAAATCAGGTGATGCAAAAATGAATACACCCCACAACAAAAACTACTACATCTTGTATTTTGTATGACCTCCATGATTTTTAAGGACAGCACAAAGTCTTATAGTCATGGAATGAACAAGTTGGCGACATATTGCAGCATCTATCTTTTTCCATTCTTCAAGAATGACCTCTTTTAGAGCCTGGATGCTGGATGGAAAGTGATGCTCAACTTATCTCTTCAGAATTCCCTATAGGTGTTCAGTTGGCATTAGATCAGGAGACATACTTGGCCACTTTCACCCTGTTCTTCAGAAATGCAACAGTGGCCCTAGATGTGTGTTTTGGATCATTGTCATATTGGAAAAGTGCACGACAACCAAGGGCATGGAGTGATGGTAGCATCTTCTCTTTCAATATAGAGCAGTACATCTGTGAATTCATGATACCATCAA
>JAAGVU020000006.1:286669-303526 GCA_011763525.2 Mormyrus iriodes | reverse complement strand
AAAAACATTTATCTTGGTCTCATCACTCCAGAGTATAGAGTCCCAGTTGTCTTCATCTTTTTCAGCATGGGCCCTGGTAAATTCTCAATGGGCTTTTTTATGCATGGGCTTTAGGAGAGGCTTCCTTCGTGGACGACACCCATGCATGCCATTCCTCTGTAGTGTACGCCATATTGTGTCACGGGAAACAGTCACTCCAGTTTGGCTTTCTGTTTCTTTAGCTAACTGCAGTGAACTTGCATGCTGATTTTCTTCAACCCTTCTCATCAGAAGTCGCTCCTGTCCAGGTGTTAACTTACATGGACAGCCTGGACTTCTCTGTGAGATGGTTGCAGTTCCATCTTTCTTAAACTTCTGTATCATTTTTGCTACAGTATTTTGACTGATAAGTAAAGCTTTGCTGATCTTCTTGTAGCTTCACCTTTCTTGTCTAAAGAAGTTATTTCCATTCTCAGGTCTTTTCTCTTCCATGTGGTGTTATTGCTGACAGCATGGAATGGGAAGGGGTTTCTTTAAGTAATGCTCTTTTATAGTCAAAATGCCTGTCTAAAGAATAATTAGACTCACCTGTGGTTGATGTCTTGTTTATTAGAATTTTGTAGTCTAAAATATAGCCTAAGACTTTCAATGGTGTACTCAAGTGTACTGATTTTTGCAACATGGTCTTGAATGAATTAGTTAGGACATTTTACTTTTTGGTGTGAACAAATCAAATCTTGTTTGCAATCAATGGCCCACATTTTTGGGAATATTTTTTGACGTATAGTATCCTATAGAAAATGTTGATTCTGAAAGGAAACTAAAGGTTTTCTGACAAATCTGGGGGTGAGGTGTTGGGGTGTACTCATTTATGCTGAGCACTGTATATATAACCAGTATATACTAGTATATATGTACTTCATTTTATTTATTTTTTACTGATCTTTTGTTATATTAAGCAATTCAGTTCAATTTAGTTCACATTAGTTCAACTTCATTGCCCTAGTATGCAGAGGTATCCATATAACGAGATTTCACTACATTAGTCACGCATGAATTTGGACTGATTAAACTAAGGAGCAAGACTAACACAACAAGCATGTGGCATTATGCAGGGAGAGAGGATGTGGAGGTGGTGTGGTTATCCAAGTTGAGAGGTCCGCTTAAATAGATTAGACTCAATGGTTAAAATTGATGCTCTGTATAAGAGAGCAGAGGAGGCAGTACTTTTTGAGAAGCCTAAGATTAATGGTTAGACTTGAAAAAACCGTTAGTCCAGCACCAGTAGTTCCATTCATCCATCTGTTTATCAATGTCTGTATAGTCCTTTCATTTACGCACTTTGCCAAACCCATTGGGCCCAAAAAAATCTAGAAATAAGCTTAATTTAAAAATCCAACATGGGAAGAATATAGGTTCCTTTAGCATGCTAGGAATTTGTGTGGAGTAACCCTACAGTAATATGTGAATCTTTTTCCTACTTCCTCACTCCGAAGTAGACAAGCCTGTGCTGGATCTCCGACCATCCCTCAAGCCCACAGCCCCAGTGGTCCCCCCGAAGAAGCCCGCTCCTCCACCAAACAAAGCAGCAGCAGCAGCGGCGCTGCTCAAGCCAGGATCCAACCCCCCGAAGCGGCCCGAGAAGCCACAAGCCGGCCCTCCGGGTGCCAAGTGAGTCGCCCAATTTTTTCCATTTTCACACATTAGCCGGTCCTCCAGTGCCGAGTGAGTCGCCCCATTTTTCCCGGTTTCACACATTAGCCGACCCTCTGGTGCCAAGTGAGTCGCCCCATTTTTTCCAGTGTCATACACTAGAAGTGTAATGTTGGCTCTATCTTGAATGCTCTTTCTCCTTTTCAGACCCAATGGAGAGATGCCTTTCACTCGACCAAAGTCAGAAATTGAAACGGTGCTACCCAGCAAGATGAAAACACTGTCCGGTGACTGGGGAGAAAAGGCTGTTGATATAGGTACCTTCAGCCATTCGGTGCCTCTGGCTCTGGTTGCTGCGCAAAGGTCTAGCTGCTAACAAGTTCTTTGTTTTTGTGTTGTTCTCGACTCATTTCTTTCTCTAGAAGTCATAACCCCTTTGTTTTAATGTCTGGGGTGTGGAGCATTGGACTAGTTTTAGGAATCAGCACCTATGCCGACCTGCATCTTGCATTAAGGATCCAAATTTAGCAGAAACAGACTTTAGGCACCACAACAGGAAGCTCTGCTTCAAGCAGAACTGATAAACAGCTTTTAGGAAGTGCCGCAATTTGCATCATTGGGGGGAAAAGGTGTTTTCCAGTGGATAAAGCAATTTCAGAAGTGTGCAGTTATCATAAATGGCACAGCTTGTTTTTGCTACTTGATAGGATTTCATTAGAAACGAGGATTTTATTGTGTGTCCTTATAAAGATTAAGGGAGTGTTGTGAGATTACATGTCTGATTTATGTATGATGATCACTGTCATGCACTGTCAGCTTTGCTATGGGTAAACATGTCTTCTGATTTTCTTGATCTGACCTCATTTAGGCTCAGCGATAAGTGATTATTTAATGCCATTGTGTCACCTGGTCTTTTTTATTATCAGACTGAAAAGGGAAATATTAAAGGGAAAATTGTGTGGACAAGAAGGGTAAGCCTGCTCACATCAGGAGAGGTGGCCCCTAGGTGCAGGAGTGACAAAGGTGCTAAAATGATGGCACTTCTGAAGGTCAGGCACACTGGGAGGTGTGTAATTCTGACAGTTTGTTTTTAGGGATAACACTTTTTATTGGTTATTCAGAGATTTCGATGTTGAAAAATGAAACTAGGGGTGATGTGATGGGTGTGACAGGGTACGGATCTGCTTTGCATGGTTTATCTCTTCCCTCTTTTGGGGGGGATTTTGTGCAGTGTAACCTACAATCTATAACTCTTCCATGTTTGCATTCTTCCAATTCATATTCAATCTGCGAATTAAGTATTCAATTCAATTAAGTAAAAATTCAGTACTTGTAGGTTGTACTAAAACCATGGTAGTTAAGTACTTTCTGAGATGAAAGGATATTGATGATTTCCACTTAGCAATGTGGTGGTGAAATTGTGGGATCCAGCCAAATGGTATAAACCATACAAACAGTAGAAACGGTGAAAACGAGAGTAGAAATGTCTTGTCCTCATTTTCTTTTAAATCTCTACCTTAAAGTGAATGCACTTCAAATGCATGTCACATTTTCAGGTATTAAAAAAAGTTACAGTGCCATCTGGGTTTTGGAGGGTATATTGCACATCTTGTTTCGGGTAGCACCTTTAGTAAGTATGGTATACCGTTTTGCATACAGAAAATGTAAAGTATAAAGTTTCAATTTGCCTAAGGATTATGTTTTATTATGGGGATTTTCAAGGGGTTTCATTGTTTGCAAATACTTTTGTAAATGCTGGGTATTTGTTGGGTGTAAATCTTCAGATTTATTACTTGTTGATCCCAAACAACTGACACTCTGAAATATATTCACTGTTGCCTTTTACTTCATCTGTCTTTGTCACTACCTTTCAATCACGCTGCAGTCACTAGCAAGTCAATCTAGAGTGCCAATGGCAGAGGGACCAGCCTCCTTCCTCCTAGGCCTGGTTTTTGTTCAGACTAGTTCATTTCACTACTAGCATACTAGCAGAGGTAAGAATTTATGGTCCAGAAAGTAAAAATCCAGACCAAAATCTTGTTTTTTAACCAACCAATTGTTTACTCTGTGACTGACTCTTTATACACAAGTGGTTCGTGGAAACAAAATCTTGGACTGAATTTTTCCTTTCTGGACTTGAAATTTTCACCTCTGCATACTAGTGATGGAAAAACTGCTTTTGTGGGTGCCCTTGGTGAATTCATCTCCATACTCCTTTCGCATAAAGATGAGTCTCTGCTGTCGGTTATTCATCACCTGACTAGGTTCCGGTTCACTTCAAAAACACATCGTTTCTCTCATTCTAGACCTTATGAGCTTCGACGAGCTCCCCTCTACCTCTGAAAAGCTGACCCATCCCACCACCAGCCGGCCTAAGATGCCTGGAAGGAGGCTTCCAGCACAGTTTGGAGGAAGCTCTTCTGTGAGTCTCTCACACACATATCACGGTTCCTGTTCGTTGCCAGTGCGTATCTGATGAATGTGCATGTATCACACCTATGTTTACAGTGTTTTAATATTAGATGCTTTGGGTTCAACTTGGAAGAAGTATTATTTGATATGATTAGTGCTATTGTCTATGGTTCCGTGTGTATTGCAAAGAGGTTTATTTGGGAGTAATACTTTTCACTATAGGCCTGGGGCATGGCTCGAATTCTAGGCCGGTTCCTCTTGTCACATTCCGACACGAGTTTCCTCTTTCAGCCAAATAAAGAGGCAAGTGCCGAAAAGCCTGCGAAGCAGGAGGATGAAGATTGTAAGCCAAAGGTAACAGACATGACAAAGGTATGGTTGTAGCTACTGCATGAAGTGTGTCTGTGTGTGGTCCCGGCATACCTTACATTGTGAGGACCAAATGTCTCCACAATATGATAACCTGTTGTTTTGACGTTGTGGGGACCATTTCTTTTCAGTCCCCACAAGGGGAAATTCAGTTTTATAAAAATCTGTGCAACTATAATCAAAAAACTAAAAATGCTAAAAGACTTATTTACTCCCTGTGTTATTTTGGTGTTTGAAGTTACCCCAGTTCATTTTCAAAATGAGGATAAATTCTAAAGAACCTAGAATTTAGAATGGAAGAAGTAAAATACACAAGGATTAAGACATATTTTGTTTGGTTACTTATGGTTAAGGTGAGGGCTGGGTAGGGTTTAAGGTTATCATTGTTGGGATTAGGGTTTTGCCCATAGAAATGAATGGATGGTCCGCACAAAAATACAAGTACAGTTTTGTGTGCGTGTGTGTACATTGTTCTGCTAAATAGTGTGCAGTTTATGCTGTTCAGTAAAGTTTCCTCGCAGTAAGAAGACCAGATTGGTTTGAGTGAACCCCAAGCAACTGTGTGACCTTGAGTTGACTTGAGTAGTTTTCTATATTCGCACAGTTCCTTTGTGATTGTCTTGTGAGTTCGGATTTGGTCAGCTTTTCACACATGCCTCACGTATTGTTCAGGCACATTAGAGGGTGTGATGCTCTTGTACTGTGCTGTCTTCCTTCACAAAGATCAGCTAACCACTGAACCTTTAACTCCCAAGTCCAGCTATATAGAGCTGGATATTAAAGTTGTAAGTGCAATTCTGTTGCGAAAACAACTAAATTGCATCTAATTACAAGTTACGAAATATTTTATCCATGTTAAGCATTTTCCTTGTTGGTTGAATGTTGTCATTTTTATTAAGGAGTTTGGTTATAACTGTTGCATAATAATAAAAATGAATAGTGAGTTTCCAGCTTAAGTAGCTCAAGTTACTGGGAGGAAGTGTGGCAATTTGTATGGGTATTCACTACCTGCTTAGGGAAGCCAGGGTGACTGTTGTGTGGAAACTGGATCTGCCTTAGAACCTGTGAGCAGTCTACTTGGCATGAACATAAGTCAGTAGTGGGAAGGGCTCGAAACTGCTGAACTATAATTCTTCTAATGGCCTTGCGTGTCTGCTGTCTGTGTGGATACATGTTCAGCCGTCTCCGTTGATGGCCTCGTCATCTCCTGCCCAAAAACCAAGTCCGAGCAGCAGCCTTACGTCTGACACGAAGCCCAAAGCGGATTTTGAGGACTGGGTCTCTGAAATGGAGGAACTCCGTGCACAGATGAAAGAGCTCCACCACACCGTAGAGTTTCTGAAGAACCAGCAAAAGTAAGAATAGTGGCAGATGGTCATGTGAACATTGACATTGTCATGTTTCATCTTAATCTCGGAATATCCTGTCAATCACTCATTCGTAAAAATTAATAGCTGTTTTATGCTTCCAGTAAGATGTTTGTTTTTCCTCAAAGGCGTGAGCTTGATGACTTGAAAAACGACCTTGATGAAGAGAGGCAGAAACGGCTTGCCTTGCAGGTAAGCTTCCGGTTTTGGTGCTCCATGCTGTCAAAAGGAATTGGTTTAAATGTTTGTTTGGGGGGGGCAGAAAATAGCACAAAAATGTACGTTTGGATCCTCGCTGGGTCACCCCACCAGATCCATTTGGTCAGCGATGACCCCTTGACCTGTAAGAGATGACATCCGAATTCCTAATAGGAAAAATGGGGATGAGATACACTCAGTCTTCAAGAAGATGAATAATTGCTACCAAAATGGTATTGTTTGGGCTTGGGTAACTGCAGCTGCTCTTGTGGCATTTACATGCCTACATGTATCTAAAGCTTCCCCACAGAGGTGTTCAGTGAAAAATGCTTCATGTTCACAATGTGATTTGTGTAATCCATTAGTAAGACGTCACCTAGAATACTGTGTACAGACTTGATTACAAAAAGGTTACCAGAAGGGGTATTTTCCCAGGTCTAGTATGAGTTTGGCCACACTGTAGGGTACTTTTAATGTGGAACACCCTGGCCCCTAATCCAATTCTACGGCACCCTGCTGGGTCAAGGTTCTTTCCAGTTCTTCCAGTTTCCAGTTCTGTGCAGTTTGCTTTTCTTTCAAAAACATTGCAATAGCATTTCAGACTCCCAATTCTCCTGTAGTGGTATTGTTGGTCTCAAGCTCCTGAAGTGCGTAAGTAGTCATGTTTAGTTGGGGAGTGATTCTGGTATCAAATTCCTTCGGTGGGTTTGGTAGTTGAAATGAACATGAGCTGCTTCACCTCTGGCAGGGCGTCAGATCGAGCCGCTCAAACTCAGTGTGTGCCATGGTTATCTTTCCAGATGGAGATAGAGAAGCTAAAGAAGACCGTCCAGTCTGTGTGAGATGCTTCTGACCTCTTCACCAGTCTCTGATCAGCTCATTACCTGTTGAGCTTGACAGATGGATGAAAATATTGTCGGCGGTTCATTTAGTAATTTTCAATGTATCTTACATTTGTAAAAAAAAAAAAAACAAAACAGAAAAAAATTACAATTTTTGCACATAAAGTTTTCTAGTTAAAAGTGTAATTACAGATGTATATTGTTTTTTTTTTTGCCAACAAATAATTGGGGCCTTATTTACTACTGTGCTGAATTTGCAGTCTGCATTCATAGTTGAATGTCCAATGATTGCTTCCAATACTACTGAATCTATATAAAGGGATGGGGGAGTCTTATTCTTTTTATGGGATACAGATAGTTGATTTAAAAATTCATTTTATTGCTGCGATTACTATATATAATATATAAGCCTCTTTAAAAGAATATTTAATAAGACCTTATTGCTTTAACAGTGACATATTTAGTTGCTATGTCAAAAGGGAGATATTTCTCTTTTCCTAACATCCCTTCCAGGTTAACATTTTTGTGCCTGTTGAGATTCAAGTGTTACTATTGGGAGCTTGATATATCAAAGTTTTGAGTTATAGTATATATTTTTACAGTCTAGTGCTTTTCTACTTTCTTTCTTTGGAATATCATGTGAAATTCTTTCAGGAAGAGAGAGAAGTTAAGATGTTCTCAAAATCATGTAGTCAGTATAGCCTAGTGTTTCCCAACCGAGTCCTCGGGGACCCTCAGACAGTCCACGTTTTTGCTCCCTCCCGAACAGTTCACATTGCCCTGTTTCGGGGTCTCCAAGGACCAGATTGGCAAACACAAGTATAACCAACAGTCCTTTGAAGAGACCATTTCTAAATGCAGACCCCCTTCATATGGGTTCTTGACTTCTTGGGGTTTCGGGGGGAGTGAAGGAGAGCCTGGTTGCCTTTTAAATGTTGCATAATTCCTAATTTTGTTTGAATGGGAGCAACCCAGAATTTCAGAAGTCAACATTCCTTGGCCTTTTATTTGATATTCCAGCATCCAGATCATAGTATTTCATATTCAATTGGTCAGGATAGGTGGAGGAGGT
This sequence comes from Mormyrus iriodes, assembly GCA_011763525.2. Lineage (NCBI taxonomy): Eukaryota > Metazoa > Chordata > Actinopteri > Osteoglossiformes > Mormyridae > Mormyrus > Mormyrus iriodes. The sequence continues at coordinate 295,634 of JAAGVU020000006.1, read as the reverse complement.
AGCCAATAGCAGTGTAAATTTGGCATGGTTAGGTACTGTATTATGGCACATTCCTCTGGAATTACGTGAGAAGATTGTGAGTGTGCAGAAACTTAAATGTGGAGCATGTGGGATGGTGTCGATGAAACCTCAGCGCCAGGGCTTAATCCTGAGAATTAACCTCCAAAAACCAAAGAATTGGGAGCAAGAACAAAAGATTCCTACTTGAAACTGATGACTGTTCCTTGTGGTGTGTTATGAAATCTTTCAGATGCTGCTTGGTGGTCAGACAAAATAAAGTGCAGATAAACTACAGCGATTTCTTTCATAGGCCAAATGCCCAATGCAACCAACCTATGCAACAGTTACTCCTAAGACTGTATAGCACTCCATGATTCAAAATGATTTTTCACCTGCTGTTAAAACTCCACTCCATATATGTAATTTTTTTTGTATTGCTGTTCTGTAAGTTTCCAGTTGTCTTGTGTTAATTGTAATTTTAATTTGTATATTTAATTCTCTTTTTTTCCTTTGTTTTAGAATACAGAATGTCTTGTCACACAGGTACTTTAATTGGGACCATAATTACTAAGAGAACTGTGCAAAGCCTTTACTCTGGGACTGTGTGTGTGAGAGTGTATATTATGATGCAGGTAGGGTAAGTGGATCTTCGCAGCTCTGACTTTAAAGGGGCTATAAAACAAATTGATCCCTGAAAGCAATAAAGTCATCCAGATTTTTCTATGTACCCTTTGTTTCCCCCATCAAATGGATTTGCTGCTATATGAGATGAAAAAAAATTCCATTAGAATTACTGGGGGGTGGGATTGCAATTTTTAAAATGGTGGCTCATCTGAAAACATTCCTTTTTTTTAATTGTGAAATTTGTTTCATATATTAAGTCTTCACAATGTTTACATATGCTGTAAAATTGCATGACTTGAGATTGAGATGAATAAATATCAGATTTATTTACTTTTTAATCTGGAGTACTTTCAACTTTCATTGTAAATTGACTTTTATGTTTTATGTATTTGTGCTTTCTTTAAATACATTTATATACCCAAACTTGAATCCCCTTGCTGCCTGTTGTTTGTATTACTGTCGTTTTAGCTTTTTTTCTGATCTAAAAACTAAGTACCCGCTGATGTGTGTGAGTGTGTACAAGCTCAAATTCTGGAATTATCTATAATCCACTCTAATTTTCACACATCCAGTGGTCCAGATTACCTCTTCTGTGAGTGGAGGTTCTCTTTGGATTAAAAAGATGATGTAGCACTTTTTTTTTAAGGCAATTCCACAATTTCCTGCAAATGACCAGTTGGACTCATTGATATGGCAGGCTATGCAATTTTGATATTAATGGGAGCAGGGAGAACAGCTGTGCTTGTGGACGGTTAGCAAGCTGCTTCTCTTGTCACGGACTGGATACACACTTTAAAGGAGGTGTGAGCTTCAGTTATTTGTAAAAACTCTCAAGCGTATCTGACTAATTCGATATGGGAACACCAATACAGGCACATGTGCAACCTGACATTAAAGACCATCACTTTTAAATTCAGAAACCAGGGCAACCTCAATTATTTTAAGCTACCAATAAAAATGGAAATTCCCGAATAATGAAGTAAAATACTGACAAGGAAGACTCAGTCTGCAGTGACACTGATAAGCCATCTAGGCGGGCAGGGAATTGCTCCAGGGCAGTTTGTAGGAAACGCAGCTTTTGTGGGAATTGTCTGAGAACTGCAAATGTAGTAAGACGTTTATTTATACGGAAGTAGTGAGCAATCAGCTGCTCTGAACGACATAATGGAGAACCATCTGATGTTGGTTTCCTGTGTTTATGCCTTTTGTTTACAAAAGAGTCAACTGGTGTTGGACTTTATATTGTAAGATGTCTTTTTTTGACAATGAAGGCTGGTTGGATCAAAACTGATTGATCCCAAGAGTTGTCGATAGAAAAGGTCACCTACTGAACCTTTCCCAAACAGCACAGAGGACATTGGCCTTGCAGAGGGTTTTAGCCCAGGTTCAGTGTGGAGTTTTTCCCAGCATGTGTTGGTTTTTTGGGAGCTCATTGAACCTGCAAATAGGTGAAACTAGATCTCTGAATTATCAATTATGAAAATTTTAATCCATATGATGAATTGACTGAAGTGACTGAAAAATGTTTGCACAAAACCTCCATTCCTAAAGGGATGGATTTAAACTTATGAGTGACCAATGCGGTGCCACCCCAACTTAGAGGTCTAAAGAGGTTATGAATTAGCTGACAAATCACAACAACCCTTCTTTGAATGACTTGATGGATAAAAGAATTTTACTTCACTAATGTAGACTGCGGTACAGATATAATGGTGCAGGTTGCGTGATGTAGAACTGCTGGCTCATACCTCCAGGGTTTCTAATTTCAATCCACACCACCTATTGTTTTTGTTGTTTACTCCAGTTTGTGCCTAGGGGTGAAAGGCTTATAAGAGCTTCTGTATTGCTGCCTAGGTGACAGACACCACTGGTTATTTTCAAGGTTATTATTTAACACGTGGTCCATCTCAAAAACCAAAGGTAATTTTGAAATGACAAAATCTAAAAACTACCTAAAGACATTAAAGTATCGACTTTGCGGATTATTATTCTAAAGAAGACATCATTGCCAACTACTGCCAGAATGTCATTGAACTCGCCGGTCGATCTTTACATATCAAGCCTTCCATCAGCACCTCTTTATAAGTGTGAGTCTGTTGATGTAACTTTGTGGTTAGAAGCTAACAGTTTACAAATATGTACCACAGCTAAAAGGAAAAAAATGCAGCTAGAAGAGACTTTGTGACTTTGCACAAAAGGATTAGTGATCTCTATAACTATGCCACTTGTACCCTGTGATCATGTGAATATGATGTTATGCTGGTGGCAATTAGATGTTTCCCACAAAAGCTTGCATGCAAATGTAATTTATACCTAAGATTCTAGATAGACTTCAGTTTTCAGTGTCTTGATCACTATAAGATATGTTCCTTCCTGCGATACTTGTGCAGAGGTACGTGTAGACTTATAATGCAGTGGAGAGAGACATTTTCTTCTGAAGTACTCAGTATAATTACAACTGCTGTTCGAAACCATGTATTTTTATTGTAGAACAGGTAATGATTCAGTAAAGGATTGTAAGTGTGTTAGCATTTTTAGAAAGTAATCAGAGGTATGTAAATGTTAACTTGAAAGCATCACATCACATTTCAAATTTAAATTTAAAACACACCATATGGGCATCTGAAATCATGCAATATTTTGAAGGGTTCCATTGTAGCTTTGAATTAAAATTGTCTAAGAATTTACTGGTAATATAAGTTATTCTGGCACATTAAAGTTATTTGCAGGGGTATGACCACTGAATTAATTTTGAAGAATTACAAAATGGTTAAAAGGATTAATTATTGATGGATTCCCCAGTAATGCAGAATTCTTGGTTCTCATCAGACCCAACTAATATATCATACAGGAAAGTCATTATGTTATTACCTTATGTCAATGTTTCCTAGTCCACATTTTTGCTCCCAGGTCCCCAAGGACTGGCTTGGGAAACTGCCTTATGTAATCATAGTAGGTGTTAGGGGTCTGAGCAGCGTTAGCTGTAGGGTCCCTGTTGTTTTGTTTGAATTTATTTAAGATTAGACTTAGTCACTAATGAGAACTTAATCATATATAGCATTGTATCACATTGTCCACTGATTGACAGCAGAGATTTGCCTCACAGCACAATGCTCAGAACATATACAAACTTTCAGAAAAAGAATACATTTCAGCACAATTGTCATGCATCAAGGGAATCCTATAGCAGCTCCTCAACCTTACTTTTTCCTTTTTGAGAGGTATGCAAAGACATGCTTATTAAAAATTTGACAGCAATGGGAAACTGGCACTCCAGGCTTGGACCTATGGCAGGATGTGCTCTGGGCACATGCAGATTTCTTTCCAGTTTACACCAGAGAGTCCACATCTTTATCTGAACAAAGGACCCACACACTTTACCACAAAGTTTCATATTTGCGGACCACTTGGGAGAATCCGTTTACAGTTTGATGGAGTGTGCTTGGATATTAACATGATTAGACTGCAATAACAAAATAAGAATACTTCATTAGAGTTTCTTCATACAAATAGATATTCAAAAACAATTGAGACCCAAGAAAGAATATAAAAGTATAACTGAAATAGTGTTTTCCGACCCAGTTCTCGGGGACCCCCCAGAAAGTCCACATTTTTGCTTCCTTTCAGCTCCCAGGAGTTAGGAGCAAAAATGTAGACTGCTAGGGGTCTCTGAAACCCGGGCTGGGAAACACTTCCATAAAATATTCGTCTGTGTGAAATGGAAATGTTCTCAATTACCGTGGTTCCAATTGGCCTGGGTGTTAAGTAGGCATTGATCTTTTACAGGTGAAAAATCATCAACTACTGTATTTACTCAAAATCAACTCACTTTGGTTACCCACTGCAGAAGGGTTAGCCTGGTAAAGGCGTTATCGGGCTTGGAGAGCGACAGTGGGGTAAAACGGAAGAGGCGATTATTTACTGTTCACTGTGTACATCATGATTTGTACATGAATGGTCCTCTGTTATTGGGAATGCACCCGTGTATTGTTATGTGTGATATTACTAATAATGAATAATATGTATAATATGCCCCTTTTCCTACATTTCTGTGCATTTCAACCAATCAGATGGTGGTGACGCAACCTACTTGGCTTAGTCACACTTTTGGCCCTGCTAGTAAGCAGGGCCCTGTCAACACGTGTACAGCTTTGGTACAGCTCATATAATTTACAATGGAAAACCGTCAGTACGCAGCTCGTTTCTTAATGGCAGTGGAAAAGCACCAGAGGTGTGCTGCAAATGAATCTTGCAACTGAAGAGTTTTTTTTGTCCAGATGGATAGATTGTCACTGATTAATGAGTGCTATTTAACCATGGATTCACCAAAAGGGACTATTCAAAGTCTCCAGTGTTAATGATTACAGTGTATATGATTCAATTTGACATTAAAGGCCTGTGCTTGACAGCCATAGATTATGTACCATGTAGGCTTGCAACATGGATTTAAAGAGGAAATATTCCTGTCCCCACTTTGCTCCAGATAGGTGATTATGACGGGTGGATAAATCCTTCCCCCTTCACATTACTGCATACTTATGCTGTGTATGATTGTTATAAAAATGCATTTTAGCTCAGCGTTATTAAACTGACTCATCTGCACTTAAATTTGTCCCACTTTATCTGCAACTGAGAGCAAATCTCTGAAATTCCCAACCTTCAGGTCACTTCCCTTTCAAAGAGCTGCAAAACCGCAATTATGAAAGGAATAGAATTGTGTTTTTTAAGTTAGTGAGCGCCTCTTAATGTTATTTTCAGGGGTCACAGTCATTGGCAACACCTGCGATTTACCAGCAGCTACAAACTACAGTAGCTTACTGTCCAATCAGGGAAGAGGTAGACATTCTGGGATTGATATCTACGTACAGTACACTACATTCTTTATTTGTCATAGCTTTATCATTCACAGTCCAGCATAATTAGACCATGGTGATAAGCGTTCTCTGGTCAGAATAGTAAGTAGAGTCATGACTCAAGTATGTCCTAAGAACCCTGGTTCTCAAATTCTCCTCCCTGAAACTTCCATATTGCCCTCCCTTTATTCTCAGCAGGTATTCAAACTAGATTTTTTTTTCAATCTGTCTCTTCTGAGCCAAATCAGTATTTTAACGTTTCTGGTTACCTTAAAATTATCGTTTTTGAACCAAACAAAATACTGGTTAATAACGTTCCATGTAGGGGTGTTTGATGACATTATGTAATTTTTGGACAGTATCAAAATGTTTATTGATAGGCATTTTAGTCTGCCGCATTGGATTTTTTTAGTGCCGTCCCGTCTAAGCAAAAATGTTTAAATGGGGAAAAATAAGAAACTGTCATTTTAATGGTGCAGATAACAGGCTTGCTAATAGATAAGTGAATATATTTCAAAGGTAAATTGCATATTCAAGGATAAAATAAATCCATGAGCAATTTGGCTGCTGGGATTGTCTGAGGAGTCGTTTCTTTTTCATTTCCCTCTTGGTGACTGCGATGCTGACTGATTCCTCACACTGCTGTGTCCCATGTTGACTACTGGTGCCCAGTTAGTGTTGCTTCCATCGTAAATAGTGGCTGGTTTGCATAAAAATGCCCTTTAAGCAGAGGTGGATTGAGTAGGTGAAGAACTTTACTCAAGTAAAAACACTGTTAATGTAAAAAATGATTATTCAAATATAAGTAAAAGTATTTATTCAAAGGAATACTTGAGTAAGAATAAGAAAGTATTAAAGCAAGAATTAATACTACTCAAGTGGCAAGTTACTAATTACATTGGTCAGATTTAAAGACCTATATTTAAAACACATATAATGAACATATGTACACCTCAAATCAAGAGCAAACAGACAAGTCCACACTTGTACAGCCACACAAACTGTTTTCACCCTCACTTTTACTGTTCCATTTATTAGTAATTATTATCTACTGTTCATTTCGTTCTGTGTATTGTGAATTTCACTCTGTCTAACTTATTTGCTGCCATGCTTACAGCTTACAGGCTATTAAATCACACATTCATTATTCATTTTTTATCTCTTTACTTAAAATATCCTGTGTATCATATGTTGTGCACTTAGCTTGCCTTTACTTGCAATTTGTTTAGTTCTTATAGTATTTTGTGGTTTTATATTCACCCCTTTGTTGTCCACTGTCTTGTGATTTGCACTTAATTCCTTGTACGTATAACCCAATTATTGTCTTTGTTTTGCAAAATGGTCCCGGGGAAATGTCATTTCTTGCTTCTGTATAGATTTTACAGAGACCCACTAAGTTTGACTTGTCTAAGTTGAATACTGCTGTAGTCATCTGACCAACATTTAGAGTAATTATGTGTCACTAATAACAAGAATCAAAAGCTTCGATCTTGTTTATGTCACGCTCTCTGCTGTGAGTACGAGGCGCAGGACGTAGCCCAGGGAAGTTGTGTTTTATACCACTTGGCTGGGCTTCGTAGCCAATCAAAACTGATTGATTTTGGAGTTCTGAAGCTGGAAACAGCCCGGTCCGATTGGTAGCTTGCGGAGAGACACCGCCCCCCCGGACGCCGTGGGTCCTTTACAACGGCTTGGAGGCTCTGTCTGCTGGGCAGATATTCACGAAACAGACAACTCCACCAAACTCCGGACAAATAGGTGAGCGTTCCTCTTTCTTGTCCTTTAATAAATCGGTGTATATTTTACTTATTGATAGGTTCATCACGAGTAATCTAATGCCATTTCATACAATAAAATCATACTTCTTAATAATTAAACCCGTTTCGTTTCATTTCCCCTGACCGCTGTTGGCTGCTTTTCGTACATAATGACGAGTTTATATGACCGTTACTCTTATTTATAGGCACAAAAAAACAACATTCCCAAAACAGATAAATCTTTATAAACACTTTATAAGGTTCAGGCCAGAAAACAGAAAAAAGCAACTTTACTTTGGAAGATTTACATTTTTTTTAATTTAATTTAAATTAGTACGTCTTAACAGAAACACCCTTCACAAAAACAAGTCAACAGATATTATACATCAAAACGGCTTATTCAACAAAATGTCGTAGCCCACATTAGTAATTAAAAGCGATTTGACTATTTTTAAGATGTATAAATTAAGTAGGTTATATTGTCCCATATTATTATAATATTTGGCTTTCATTTTTGTGTGTTGTTTTAACGTGTGATCAGACATCGTGACTTCCACTAGGAGACTACGGCAGTATATAACTGCTAGTCTATTATAAATAGTCTCTTTAGTGTTTAAAATGTGCCTGTGGTTTAATGAAGAGCGTGATTTTCCAGCAACACTTACCTAGAGATTACCACTGAGCTGTCTTGATTAGCAAATTAGTTAATTAGAAGCAACATGAAAGCCAATCAAGCAAATTAAATACAAAAACAATTAGTTTGCTAATAAGGAGTGATGTTACGTACTAAAGCGATCGGTAACAAACGAGCTTCCCTTGTCGGGGAACAAATACTTAGTAATAAATGAGTTACTACTGAAATGCAAATCTTGAACATATCCTGAATAAATATAGTTGCAACTTGAGATAAGATGCCTCACGATTCATTAATGATGAACCAACAACAGTATTTCACTTGTGTTATTCATAACTTGATCCTGCAGTAGTTCCTCAGTAATTCCTTCAGTAGTTCATGAAGGTTTACAGAATTAACAGATATAGTAATACATGTAGTAACTGCTTAGGATGAAAGATGATTCATTAATGATAAACAAGCATCTTAACCCACTGAGTTACACAGTAAACGTTAGATTGCTACACATTATCTGCATGCTTAAGTTATTGGGGCATCTCAGTGATGTTATGCCTACTGATCCTAGCTACTACCGAGGTACAGTGATCCATCGCTATATCGCGCTTCGACTTTCGCGTCTTCACTCTGTAGCTGATTTTATATGCAAGTATATCTCAATATATATCGCGGATTTTTCACTGGTTCGCGGATTTCTGCGGACGATGGGTCTTTTTATTCCTGGTACATGCTTCCTCATTTGGTTTGCCCTGTTGATTTCATACACGGGACGCTATTAGCGGATGGCTGAGAAGCTGCCCAATCAGAGCACCAGAATGCAAATAGGGCATGACTGCAGTGTTTGTATTTTAGAAATATAATACTATTAAAGGAATAATCATAATATATATAACTGGGTAAGTAAAAGGAGTGAATTACTGTATTATAGTAAATATAAAACATTTTAACAAAAATAATTTTATTACAATGTGTTTACAACTGTATTACGTATTAAATAAACTCCCCAATGACATAAGATTCGTATATTTGTGCGTAGTATATAAACAGTGTGTTTACATACATAATGTCAACGAATCTCACCTAATATCTAAGAGAATATA
>JAAGVU020000006.1:253914-286569 GCA_011763525.2 Mormyrus iriodes | reverse complement strand
TGTGTGTGTGTGTGTGTGTGTGTGTGTGTGTGTGTGTGTGTGTGTGTGTGTGTGTGTGTGTGTGTGTGTGTGTGTCAAGTTTCAGAGGTGTTAATGTATTTCATTTTTCCCCTTTATCCACTATAAGCTGCTGGGCAAGAAGAACTTTAGGACAGCTTAGCATTTCTCTTAATGAAGCCCTATTCTGAGGCTTAAGAGGTCCTGGAGATGAGTTGGTTCTATTCTGGCTTTTCAGTGCACAAAAACATTCTAAGTCTAAAGTATCTTGGTTAGTTGTCATGTGTGCATTAATCACATTTGTTGTTGTTTAAATTTGCAAGGCATATCAGGTTTTTTTGCATACTATTTGAGAACTTTCATGCGTACATGATAGGGACAAGAACTAGAAATTTAAACATTGGCTGTGTGTAAATAATGTTCAGCAATCGATAGTTTTCCAGTTGGGTATTAAAGCACAGATTGCTATGCCACAGTTCTGTAGCAATGCAAGTTCTCCTTTTCCAGATGTAGAGCAACATTGCGAGTGTTTACTGTTTCTCTGGGACCTTTCTAGCTGATTGCCTTAAACTTCAACGGCAATTCTGTTAAGCTTCCTGTATGACAAGTTGCATACCTTTGAGACAACTGATTTTTTTTTTCTGAATTATAGTTTTATTATTTGTTTTCTCAAAATGGCCATTTCATGAAAATATGGCTTCAATTTCTGATTGTCTCTCTGTAGGGACGCTATAATGCGCATGCTTCCCCAAGCTAAAAAAAAGTCCCCCCCCCCCAGTTGACAACTTTTTGCCTTCAGAATCTCCTGCAGCTGCTCACAATGTTTAGTCTGTATAGTGCCTGATTTCAGTTGCACATTTCAGACTAGGAATTTTTCTATGTAATATGCATATGCAGAGCTGAACATTTTGACATTTCGAGATTTGAAAGTTTAACATTTGGAAAGGAACAAATATTCCATACATTTGTATGAATGATTTTGCAGAATTAAAGCTATATTCAAAGAGTGTAACAGCCAGCGATTTCTATACTTGTCTTATTGTGTCATATGATAACTAGATGAAAGTGACAGTAACTGATGGTAAATAAACTGCCCTGTGCATGAATTGGGGTTATTCACAGACACAGTCAGAATGGTAGCAGATAGTCAATGTGACTAACTGTCCACATGCTTGTTGTGTATGCATGGTTACATATGTGAGCCTTTTTTTTACATTTTGAAGCCCATGAGACATATCAAATTCGCATGTATCGTTAAAATGGAAGCAAAATGGAAGAAGACTAGGGGTAAGGAGGATACAGAATAAGACAGAATATGGAGTTTAAATTTGTCATTTTGGCCTGTAGTTTTCTTGTGAGCTCATCTGTATTGACCTTTTTAAAGGAAATTCTAAAATGAGCTCTTAAAGAACTATGAAATATCTCAGAGGTGCTATTAAGAGAGTTCTGGGGTCCCATATCCAGAGAAACCACAATTTTTAGCTGGGTTTGATAATATTTTTCATACTTTCCAAGGGCTTGCTGTGTCACCCTAAGTCCCCAAATTACAGTTGGCCAACAAAAGTTGGAATAGTGTTAGAGAGGTTATGGCTTTTACAGACGTCCAGTGGTGTTTTTATGATCGTTCTGGGCCCCCATTTCAAGGGAAACCACAGTTTAGCTGGATTTGATAACATCATGCTTTCCGAGGGGCTCTTGTGTCACCCTAAGTCCCCGAATTAGGCATAACCAACAAAGGCCAGGATTAGGGTTAGAAAGGTTATGGCTTTTACAGACATCCAATGGTAATTTTAAACTCCTCTTGAGGGAGGGAGAGTTTGGACCGGAACAGGAAAACAGTGATTTCAATGTGACTTTGTTTCTATTTTTTTTAGTTTCTTGATTACAGTAATTTCAGGAAATTTCTGGACTCCTTTCATATCATTATGTTGGAAGTATTGCTGTATTATCATTAACTGCATTAGTTTCTTGGGTTGGCACCATCTCTTTCTTACACGTGTTTGTACTGTGAGCAATAGAGATTTTTGGGTCAATCTGCGCTTGGGAGTCTCCATTCCCTCCAAAACAAAGGTCCAGTCTGAGCTGTAAATCTGATGGCACCACATAACCTGAGAACATTGGGGTTATCGAGTAATAAGCACTTAAACTAGCAATAGAAACGTTTCAGTGCAACTGATGAATCAACTACAGGCAGCAAGGCGTTTTCGTTACACATGGTAAACTGGAGTAGAGCAACAAACTCACGGGAGACACTGACTTAGTCAAAATACTGGCTGATATTTTGTATTCCTGAATTCCCAGGGAGACAAAATTACAAGAGAAACCATGAGAATTTAGGGTAACAAACTATAAACATAATATGAGATCATTACAAGTTAAAATATTTAATGAATATTAATGCTCCCCTATATAACAAATGTAAATACAGATTTTGTTCCACAACTGAGGTGCAGAAATAATGTACATCAGAAATACACGTGCAACATTATTACCAGCACACAAATAATCCCCTGTGCCTGACAATTCACAATCCAAATAGCCTCTAAACTTGAATTGTCCTTTGCTAATTAAAAAAAATAAATAAATACGAACGATTTGCATATAAAGAATTGTGAGAGAGGTCAGTGTTTGGTTTCCTTCAAAGGCTCTTCCCTGACTGCTGTCTGATGTTCAAACACCCCCGGGAGATGGCCGTGTTAGTACGCCAGCTCGTATTCCTCATATTGAGGACTCAGAAATAGCAGAGCTCTTCTTTCACCATCAGAATGACTTTTTTTTTTGCCTTGGCTGCTCTACATCTATTCTACTTCAACTGCCATTGCTCAGCACACAGGTATCACTCAGGTAGTCATTTTGTCAAACAGCACAACATGACTTTGCACTGTGTTAGGCACTGATGCCCATTCTTTAGTTAAGCTGGGTGTACGGTTGTCTTCGCATATTGATACAGTTCAGCTAAGGTATTTTTCTTATGGCTGTGTAGAAATTCCTGACAGGGTTTGGCATAACGAAGAGAACCAGTGTTATTAAGTTGTTATTGTTTTGTGTGTATGTTGATTTCTCTCGGTCTGTCATCCATGAAAGCTATTGTTTTGTTTATTTTGTTTTTAGGTATTTTGGCCGCCATTGGCAATGGCTATGTCTTGTACTTGGCCCTCAAGCGGAAGACAAAGCTGAAGCCTCCTGAACTCATGACCATGAACCTCGCCATCTTTGATTTCGGCATCTCAGGTGAAAATATACTCTTTATTTTTGTAGGTTCTTCTGAAACGCATTCATGAGTCATCAAAGAAGAAATCCCTCCATTAAGTGGAGAAATATTTTATATTATTTTAAATTTCAAGGCCCGCTACAGAAATAAAGCCAAATCTTCACTTGCCTCACCATTTTCTGTATCACTGGACTAACTACTGAGCAAATTCCAAAATACACATGAAGACTGAAAACCGTTTTATATCCCATGCAGCACAGGCCACAAGGCTGAGCTGCATCTTGGGTAGGATGGCTCAGACAATATCAGCTTGGCCAGGGGTTCCCAATGTGCAGAGACGCAGCCACAGGACAAGCAGGGCAGGCAATGGCCTGGGGCCCCGAGCTGGGAGGGGGCCCCCATGGACGGCCGAATACATAATACATTGCAACGACAAATCTGTTTTATTTGAATATTTTGATATTCACAAAAGTGACAAAGGTTTTGTTTATTACTTTCTCTTTGTTGATATTATTAATTTACACTTCAATATAACGGTAATAAAATTTACCATGCCGGGGGAGGGGGGAGTCGGACCCCATGGGGTTTTTTTGCCTTGGGCCCCCAGAGTCCCTAGAATTGCCTCTGCCAGTGTTGGAGTCGCAACTAGCAGGGGATCACCAACAAGATGATTTTCACAATAAGTTTCTAAAATTTTCAAAACCATGAAAAAATATTCCATCTTAACAGTAACTGGAACTGGTCCATTGTAATAAATCCATTGAGGGGAATTCCTCCCCCTGGTTGGAGGACTTTAGTTTAGCAGCATAAACCCCTACATCTGACATTATGCCCCTGCTGCTTTCCTGGGCTTTTTTTGGTTTTGAAAATGGTAGGGATAAAAGCTTGTTATCCATAGACTGCTCATTAAAGCACAAAGTTTGTACGCTCTGCTATTTGTGTGCCAAGCAAAAGTAAGCTCCAGTCACACATCTCTTTCCATCTTTGCTAATATTTGTGTGAACTAAAGTGAAATTGAAAGCTTATCTATGGTTTCTGTATGGCGTTGTCAGGGATTTTTTTTTTCTTTTAACTCGTGGGAGTTTTACTTGTACAAAAATGTTCTGAGGGCAGAATGAAAAGTGATTCTAGAGGAGGTAGGTACAAGCAGCTAGAGGAGACGGGGCCAAGATATCTGATTGGTTAGTCCTGCCTCCTCTAGTTGCTTGGACCCACTTCCTCTACAACCTGATTGGTTTATCGCTGAACCATTGAACAGTTTGAATCATTTTTTGTGCTGCCCTCAGAAAATTTTTGTGTAAGTAATACTCCAATGAGCTTCTTTTTTTTTTTTTAGCACATTGTCATGTGGCTACTGAAGGACCCAGTGGTATCATTCAGTACTGCTGTCAGTATATTTTCACTTTTTGTGCATTAATATACTTTATAATATGTTTGTTATTTTGTAAATTCTGTATGTGTTCATGGTGTTCCTCAGTGGCCGGCAAGCCGTTCCTTATAGCTTCCAGCTTGTCCCATCGGTGGCTCTTTGGCTGGCAGGGCTGCCGCTATTATGGTTGGGCTGGCTTCTTTTTTGGGTGTGGAAGCCTCATCACCATGACGATCATCAGCCTGGACCGCTACTTGAAGATCTGTCACCTGAGATATGGTGAGTGTCCTATCTCTGCCTGATTTTGTTTTTAGCATGACTCATGGCTAGGCTCTGGACTCCCCGTGACCCCAAATGGGATAAGCAGATACAGAAAATGGATGGATGGATGGATGACTCATGGCTGAGCCAGCAAAGTGAGTTCTATTGCATGGGCCATGGTTGAAATCTACGGTACATCATCTACCAAATTTCGGGAAGTTTCTACTTAGCGGGAGATAATTGGTGTTATCCCATAGTGTACAGAAGAGTTTAAATCACAGGGTATCACAGCTGCTGTCAAGTGCCTCCTACAGACTATTCGGATGGCTGCAGGTTGCCTGTTTTTAACTGAGTAGTACCACTTATTCCAGATGAAGGCCTCCTGTACAGCATCTTATGTCCTGTGAAAAGAGAGCTTCTGTATGCAGAGGTGCAACAACAAGACTGACGGGGCAGACAATGGCCTGGGGCCCCGAGTTGGGATGGGGCCCCCGAGGGCGGGTGATTACATAGTACATTGCAATGACAAATCTGCTTTATTTGCGAATCCTGTTTTTACACTGACACTTCACATTTAGACTGCACTTTACATTTACACTTCACAGTAAAATAAAGGTAATACATTTTTTCATGGTTTGGGAGGCGGAGTTGGAGGCCCCCATGGAGATTTTTGCATAGGACCTCCAGAGTCCTTCAAATGGCCTCTGTCTGTTAGGTTCTGTAGTACATGTCTACTGGCACTGAGGCATCCATGTGGACTTGGGGACATTACAGAACTACGTAGAAAGAAAATCTCCCAATTTCTCTCTGATGGTTTTTAGCTTTGAATAAACAATAAAATACTGATAACACATTTGTTAAATTGTACAGGAACCTGGCTGCAGCGACGCCATGCCTTCCTGACACTCATATTCATCTGGGGCTATGCTGCTTTTTGGGCCACCATGCCACTGCTGGGCTGGGGGAACTACGCGCCAGAGCCGTTTGGCACCTCCTGCACCTTGGACTGGTGGCTGGCCCAAGCTTCCATCTCAGGCCAGAGCTTCGTCATGAGCATCCTCTTCTTTTGTCTCATCTTCCCCATCATCATCATCGTCTTTTCCTATGTCAAGATCATCTTTAAAGTCAAAACGTCAGCCCAGGAGGTGTCCCAATTTGACACCAGGAACAAAAAGAGCCACACCATGGAAATGAAACTCACTAAAGTAAGTCCATCGATCCCGTTTATTAGTTTGGTCATTTCAGTAGGCTTCTTCTGAAGAGCCACGCTTTGCTGCTTTATAATGGATAAATGACTGATTATGATTCACTGTGTGCTTCCTGATTAGCTTCTCCTGCTGCTACTGTTATGCTGAATGTAAAACCTTTGCCTCAGATGTCAGACTGTAGCTGTCTTAAATGCCTCCCTTGTGACTGCCTTTCCTAGAACTGGCATTGATTTTGAGGAACAATGGCTTGTGTTGTCTGGTGAGACCCAGATATCTCACATATCACCCCCCCCCCCCCAAAGATGAAGTTTTGCCTCAATGGGCAGAGTTTGTTCTATGACAGTCTCTTTTTCATGATACATGAGAGCACAGTAGAAAGGTACAAAGGCTTGACAACATTTCATTTCACATAGTCCTTTGATTATAATGGTATATTT
This sequence comes from Mormyrus iriodes, assembly GCA_011763525.2. NCBI lineage: Eukaryota > Metazoa > Chordata > Actinopteri > Osteoglossiformes > Mormyridae > Mormyrus > Mormyrus iriodes. The sequence continues at coordinate 280,086 of JAAGVU020000006.1, read as the reverse complement.
TTATTTTAATTATTTTTTTTAATCGAAAGAGTTTTATGCATTGAAATAACATCCTCGCTCACATAAAAAGCGTTTTTTTAACTCCGTTTTTTGATGCTGCCGTTTGACTTCGCATCTATGAAATAAAGTTGTCTTGGGTGTAGGGAAGTTTAAATTATGAAAGCAATTAAAGTACTTTAGATTGTTTTCTGCCTAGGATACATCCATAGTTTTCACACAATTAATTGACTATATTTTTAAACTCTACATTGCCGGACAAAGACATGCAACCACACAATTTACTTAAATAGGATAGCAAGTATATGTTGTGATTCTGTTTTCCTCCCTTAGGTGGCAGTGTTGATTTGCTCAGGATTCTTAATAGCATGGATTCCCTATGCTGTGGTGTCTGTGTGGTCTGCATTTGGGGAGCCCAACTCTGTTCCCATCACAGTCTCTGTGGTGCCAACCCTGCTGGCCAAGTCATCTGCTATGTACAATCCCATTATATACCAGTTCACCAACCGCAAGAAGTCCTCCTGCTTCAAAGGAATAAGAAAAAGGAGACCCTACAGCACATCAAGGTATTAGGCTTTAGCACCACTCAGATGTGCTGCCTGATGCACCACTGGCTGAACTGGGGAGGTACTGACCCTCTATTCTGATACTTACTGTGGAAACATGAATATCCCTCCATTTGCTATTGATCCTGCCAGCGGGTAAAATTGTATTCGTGTCTTGTTTATTTCGCCCTTAAATTTCATTTCAAATCTTTTCAAATTGGATTAAGAAGTTTGTTGTCTTGCAGTTTCACAAGACAATTGAATTTATATAAAAGGCAAAATTGTTTGGTTCGCCCATACCAAAAATTGTACTTCCATTATGCAATTCAAAAGTGTTTGACGTCAAGATAATTAAAAAATATCAGACCGCTTTGTTCTTCAAATGCTGGCTGTTCACCTAAATCTAGAAAATTTTGATTACATCCATAAGAATTATGAGCTTGATGGTATACAGAAAGCTATTTAATGTGGTTCTGTTTATTTTGCCCTCCTCACAAAGGTTTTACTCCATTTCAACTGGGGTAAAAGACTCTCCAGCCACAGAGGCCTGTGCTGAAATCTGAGGAGAAGATGGGACCAGAGATGGCTGACATTGCGTCGTTTGGTTCGAGTCCAATCTGAGGATTCCTCTACATGCATTCACAGCCCAGACTGTGGCAAGCCTGGCCCTCCCTCCATCACTGTTCCTGTAAGATTCCTGGCCAGCTGGAGTCTGTAATGTTCTTCACACTTATTCAAATTCCATGCATGTAAAATTCACACTTTTTTTGGTAAGTTCTTTGGTAATTCCTTTTGGGGAGAATCATTACTCACTGGTGCCAGCACTGAAGCTGTTTCTCAAAGCATGTTTTAATAAGTTTGATCTGTGCTTCCCAACCCGGTCCTCGGGGACCCACAGACGGACCATGTTTTTGCTCCCTCCCAGCTCCCTGCCAGACAGTCCACATTTTTGCTCCCTCCCAGCTCCCTACCAAGGAAGTTGGTTTACTTCATCTAATATGATTCAGGGTACACCTATAGGCACTTTCACACAATCGGACCATTTATTTTATTTTTTTTTTGAGCCAGAACCTTTTTCCGGGACCAGGGCCTTTTGTCGTGTTCACACCGCAGGCACTCTGCCAGATTGTAGTTCCTGAGAGGCAGTTCCAGAACCATTTTTTAGTACCTACTCCAGACTTGGTACTTTTCATTCAAACACAAACTACTGGAGTGGTGCATAAGAATATTGAACCAAATTGAAAGTGAAAATAAAGAAAATTTATGGAGTTGTGGGGGGGGTTGTTATGCTCTTTTTACAGAGCTGGCTTACTGTAGCACCCAGGTGTTGTACTTTCTAAGACCCCACCCATTTTGTTTTTATATTTCTTCCTAGTATGCTGAAGCCATACATTTTTTTTTGTTGTTTTTTGTAACCCTGTCCCCACATATACCCAGATCACACTGTTCTGTTTGCAGGAAGCAGTAAATGTATGGAAAGCTAAGTTTAAGCCACAGGTCACATAGCGGAGACTAATGGCGCTTTCACACTGCCACCAAGAACTGAGCTGTACCGCCAAGAGACTGTTTCCATTGTAAATAATGCGAGTTGTACCCGTACTGACATGTTCCTGCTTACTAGCGGGGCCAAAAGTGTGACTAAACCGAGCTGGCCGCGTCACCACCAGCTAATGTACAGAGATACCGGTGAACTATCTGAAGGAAAAAAAGGGCATATTTAATAAATTATTCATTATTAGTAGTATCACACATTGCAATGTACCAGTGCATTCCAAATATCTCGGAACTTGAGAATTTCCAACCTCTTTCTTAAAAAAGTACTAGAGAATGGCTGAATATATTCGTATTGCAAATTTGACTGATGCTAATTCCGTTAGCATTTGACGCTAACATAACACTGCAATTCTCACAAATGTGTTAGTGAAAATTTGTACATATTAGATTATGATGTATACCCTGTGAACAGTAAATAAGTGTTTCTTTGGTTTTACGTCACTGTCGCTCTCCAAACCCAGCAACGCCTTTACCAAGCCAACCCTTCTGCACTGGACAACCGAAGCGAGCTGGAACCGCACTCTACCTAATGTCGATTTGCAGTATGGGTCGGGTATGGCTTGGTTCCTGTATACCAACAGAAGTTAAACCATAAACTAATTTTCTTTCACCAGTGCCATTGAGTCAAGCTCTTTTGCCCAGCCCTGATACACTTAAATTCAGAAATAACCCAACAGTCCTCAGGCCCCTACTTTATATGTGCTCCACAGGACAGACGCATTTCAAAGGTTGTGAATTCTTCCAAGTGATGTTTTATAACAGATTTTAGATTCATAACTATAAATCATGTGTTTGACTATTCATCCCATTGGGTATTGTTAAATTAAATGGTCAAAATTAAATCAGGGCAATAAAGAGATTTTTGACCATATAGACTTTTCTGACTGATTTCTGTGCCAGACTATGAAACTGTGAATTTGTGATGGAATCAGAGACACATTTGGATGTTAGCTCTATTTACCAGCTGGCATGATCAACACCTACAATCACACAGCTTCACATTTACATTTCCTGAGAAATATCACCTTACCATGTCATCCCTTCAGCTTCCTTTGGTGCAGTAAAACTACTGTCTTACAGTTTCAGATCCCAATAATTTATTCAGTATAAACGCTTTCTTGCATATTTAGTTTCATCAATATTCATAATTTCACACCAAATAATGCCCAGTACATATTGCTAGAATGTTAATGGTTTAAAAGGAATTCATATTTACTGTCAGACAATAATAACAAATATTAGTAGCAGTAGTATTTTTATTGCAATATCTTTAGTCCATGTTAAATTCTGACTGTTTTATTCTCCATTGCTTAATTCAATCTCTCAATGCCCAGAATTGCACACTTCTTGCGTGTCTCACTATAGTTGTTTCATCATGTAAGTACAGACTTCACAGTGCATATGTGTTACCCTGATTCCCCTACATTTGTCATTTTAACCCCTGTGTTATTTTGTAGGGTCGAAGTGACCCCAGTCCATTTTCAAAATGAGGATAAATTCAATAGAATCTAGACTTTAGAATGGAAGAAGTAAAATACACAAGGGTTAAACGGGGTGACCTAAAATCCTACATCTCTCACGGAACATCAGCCTTTCGGGACACCAGCTGTCACATCAGTGAAGAATGCTAACTAGAATTTTTAATTTATGGTAAAATGATGGCTAAAACTACAGTATATATGCAGAGAGCATCAACTCTGCCTATCAAAGAACCACTTGGAATGACCTTAGGTATCCATCCATCATCAGGAAAACACCCAGTGTTAAAATAATTTATATGGCCTCTCTAAGAAGTTAATTCCTATATTCATGACACATACTGTAAAGAATGAGACGTGTGAAACAAATCCATGTCTATGTTTGGGAAAACCTGGTGCACTCTTGCCTGTGCCATTGGTGTTGTCAGTGTAGCGTTTTGAAATAAATAAAATGTTGATGGGGTTTAGATTTATCAAGCAGAAACTGCAGCTTATAGACATTTCAAAATATAACCCTCAGATTTTCACAAACCTCGGCATTGAAGAATGAGAACATTTGACAGGGCTTCACTACCCACCTCTGTTCTGCTTAATAGTGACCAATCAGAGGTGACGCTATATGAGATATGCCACATGGCCACACTAGCTATTCAAAGAGGCCAAAATTGGTGGGAAAATTGAAGCATACTTCTTTACTTTAAACAATAAGAAATTATAAGTAGTTTCCTAGATTTGCTTTTCAATGTGACTTTTTGCTATGTCATACTCTAATTCATAATAAGCTGAATAATAATTCATAATAATGTCATAATTCTAATTGTATTTGTAAAATACCAACAAACACCACCTGAAAACCAACCTACCTTCTCTAATTCACCATTTCTGCATCCAAAGGGAGCTGTTTCTTCATAATGTTCTCCAATCTCATATGGCTGATGGCATCCTGGACACATGAAACATCTAAAAGAATCATTTTGGCTCTCCCAAGATGTCTGCTTGAGTATGTCCGAAGTCTCAGAACGTCCTGTCTTCCATGACGCAGTGTAGTGTGAAGTGAGGGTAAATAATAAGTTCATCTGATATGATTCTCCTAAACTGTACCTGCCAGTTTGTCTAATTTACTTTACCGTCTCTGGTGACTAGTATACTAAATTCAGAACCACCCTCTATAACTCAATTCCCATTATAATCATTCATTTGTTGTTACGTTATTTATTATTGTAAGTTCTACTTTCAATTAAATGTTATAGTTAAACAGTTTATTATATATGTTTTACAAATGTTTAACTCCCTTGAGATATTTCTCCGTCTGACGTAATAATAAGAGCACCAATAATACAGGTATAATTTTGTTTGTAATTGTTCCTCATAACAGGTGTCCCTCCTCCATATTTGGTATAAAAGAAACCCTTACTGGTACTGATAACCATTTAGTACAAAAAGAAATGTGGCAAAGGGCTCAATTTTCAAGACCATGTGTAACAAAAGCACTTCCTTTTACAATCTGATGTGTGTGGTGTCTGCATAAACACCAAAGATTAGCCTCATTTTTAAATGAAACCATTTGTGAGCATCACACATATGATCTAATACTGTGAGGTTCTTTTCATACTGATTTCACATTGGAATACATTTTAGCAAATTCAGGAGGCGTGATTACTGGTTTCATATATTTCTGCATGTGGCTATTTCCACGCTTTCAAATGAATCACTTATCAAAAAAGATTTACTTTGACACAAGGGGACACAGGCAAAGTACGACATCTGATGATAGCTGGGCCCACGGTGCACAGACATTCACATTCATCTGCATGTCTTTGGAAGTCCAGAAGTAACAGAAGTGCCAAGAGGAACCTGATGTGAATACAGAAAGAGCACACTAACCCTTCTGATAACAGAAGGTCTGCTCCTTAATTGTCAATAAACAGTTAATCATTTGATAATATATGAATAGATAGAAAGATGCATTCAAAAACAACTTTTCAAATTTTTCACAATCGTATTTTGTTCCTGGTGTTTATACATCTTGTAAATCACTTGAAAATATAAAACAATGGGTTAATAAACTCAGATATAAGTTAAATTATAAGCTCTTTAGTAATGTGAAATAGGAGTAGGATTTCTTTGTAATACATTTGTAAATGTGTAAGTGAATCTTCTTTATTTGCTAATTTATTTTCAAATGATTAGCTTATTAATAACTAAGGAGCAGACCATTAAGGATCAGATATAACTAGTTTCTAGGTATTCTTACCAATGTGTTATTTTTTTAGTTCGAAGTGCTTTACAAGCTCTTTAGTAACAACTTTGTGAGGCAGGACTAAGATATCTTTGTAATACATTTCTAAATTTGGTTGTAAGTGGATCTTTTTATTTACTTTTGTATTATTAAATGATTAGGAACGGTTTTTAATAGTTAAGGAGCAGACCTTAAACTAAAGTGTTACCACTCTTTATTGATGTGGCTAATGACAATCAAATGCATCTTGTCATTTTGACATCAGAACAATTTATACTGAAAGGCATTTTTCTTGGCTTCTGTGGATCAGGCTGGACAGCTGTCATTTATAAGACACCCTATTATTATCCATCAGGACCGTTGAGAAAACGGATCAAACGGGATTATACAAAAATACATGTGCTGACAACATCCTGGCCCCTTCGACAGCTCAGGTGGTAGTGCTAAGGGCTGTAGGAGCTTAGTGGCAGATATCCTTAGGTCCGGGGTTCAAAAGCTGTTTGTAGTGGACAATTCATTAATAAATCATCAGTTAAATAGAACATTTTGTATAGGGGGAAATCCAAATGATTCTCATACGTACCTGACCAACAGCATTATAGAATATTTAATAACTGAATTGAATCAATTGGTCTCATGGTATGAACTCTTTAGTGCGCTCTACCCCGCTAGTAAGCAGGAACATGTCAGTACGGGTACGACTCGCATTATTTACAATGGAAACAGTCTCTTGGCGGCACAGCTCAGTTCTTGGTGGGAGTGCGACGGGCAAACTGTGTATTTTGAAGTGTCATAGAGGAATTTGCACTAGGAAAGATATTACATTGGCAAAACACAATGAATAATCAAATTGTCACTGTTGTGAGATGGGGTACAATGGGCCTACAATGTACAGTAGGATTTTAACTGGTTTTGGGTGAATAATTTTGAATAGCTGAACTGGTCTGAACGTCATATAGTTAGGCTTAGGTCTACTGGTTTGAGCTAGAAATGGTAGCTGTACTATTTCTGTATCTCCTGGTAAATAATGCAGAGCAATTCAGCTCTCCAAATTCCATTTAAATCAATTGATAAGGTCTGCTGGTTTCAGCTGGAATTTCCGATAGGGGTTCTTTGCAAATGGATGATGCTGACATAGCTGTTGTGTTTCTCAGGCTATATTCATCCATTTCCGTGAGCAATGGCACTTACTGCCAAGATGCTCTTAAAGAGAAAGCAGGATCTCAGAAACTGATGGAGCCACATTCCTGATAAGGAGGAGATAAAATCTGTATCATGAATATTTCATTCCTTGAAGAACTCCAGAATGGGTAAAAAAAATCCTACAAAGAAAAACACACAATCACTTTTATAAATAAATCAAAACTGTTTCCTTCCCTTGCTGAATGGACACAGAATTATATTAGAATCAGATATTTAGTGCAAAATTCTCTGTATTTAATTTTGAATCAGATATGAAATTTCCATTCTTCCCTGTGTGATTACTGACACTTAAAACACCCTCTGATTTATCATGGGTTTTTACTGATCTTATTTTTATTCTTTTCTAAAAATATTATATTAAGTATCTCAATTTTCAGAATGATGGGGATGACGTTTCATGATTGTGGTTTATAAAAAGCCGAACAGCCAATGCTGATAATAGTAGCAACATGCCACATAATTAATATCACTGAAAAACACTGCTGTCATCATCAGCGTAATTTGATACAAAGCAGCCTGCTGCAAATTAAAGATAAATAACAGTGGATGTGATGATTCCATTTATTTGACAGTTTTCAGTCTTGAGCTGTTGCCCAGATGTATTTATGCTCTTCACAGCAAATACAATTAAGTCATGAGCACTCCAGTCTTAGCCTACCCATTGTTGTACATGGTATCCAGAGTATAAGAATGCTCCCAGATTAGCCAAATCCTCTTTGAATATAGAGAGAAAATGAACCAATAGGCTTTGAATTTCTGTATGTAAATGTCACAAAGAAACCAATTAAAATTCCACGTGATGATCCTCACATATACATCACCTACAGTATATATCAGTATTGCAGGAGCCAACACAGCATTTAGGATTTAATGATCAGACACACAATGTGGTCTCTATAAAGGATCTGTGCATCATTAAAGCATACAAAAGGGAATCATAACACCATCCATTACATCTGTTTTTAGCTTGAATGCGATAGGCAGTTTTTTAATGACTTAGAGTATCATTAATCATAGACACACATAATAAAATGTCCCTGCACCCTAGAATCATTCCATCTAAATCTGGCGATGAGGTCTCCAAGGTAGCACTGTGGATTGGTAGTTAAGGACATGCCCTAGAGATGAGAACATCTTTGAACATACTTCGAATTATATGAGCGATATTGTTACCCTTTAAACACAGTAAACCTTTAACCTTAACTATATGTTTCTGCGTGTCGGTGAATGAATCAGCTGTCAATGTAATTTTGTGCTTCAGTTGGCATCTTCATACTTGCTCCCTTCAGCTGGTCACATCTAAAACTCCTGTGGGCTGCTCAAGTCCACAACAGACAGAACAAGTTTTGACAGCTCTCACCCCGTGTCCCCTAACGCAGGTGACCCACTGCATTGGCTGCTGCGCAATTATGATCAGGAAGCATTCACCGAGGAAACTGGACCATGAAACATTAGTGGCTTGTTTCCAAGGACATTTCCAAGGACAGTGCTGAGGCATTAAATGTGTGTGTCCCTTTAAAGTATATGCAATGGACTGGTCAATAAAAACAAGGAATTGGCATCGATTCAAATGATGCAATTAACCTAATTACAGCCCATTATTGATCCTGACTTTGCAGCAATCTTTTTCAGGAAAAAAACAAACGTATATATGCACAGCAACATACACAGATACAGAATATGCATAAATGCCCAAAAAGCAGGTGGTTAATGGGGCTATTGTTTTGTCTGAGGGGGTGCTGCTGTGGTGAAGTGAAAACTATAAAATCCTGGGGCCATTTTTTGTATCAAGCCACCCAGGCTGGTATTTGATCTCCAAAGTTCAAGTGACACCAGTGCAAATGTGAAGAATGGCAACTCTGTGGGGAAACGCAAGTCATCTCTGCGTGTCTTTCTAGGGTTAAATTTACATACATGAACTAAGAACAGTGGTGCGTAGAAGAAATATCTCTGAGAGGTATACCTGCTGTCAAACGCATTAATGGGGAAATAACTCCAGTCAAAAATACAACAAGCAAATGCAATTTCATAGACAAAAGTTTAATGAAAATTGTATTTGTTTCCTTATAAAAATCATGTAGGCATAATATTTATAGCTTGAACATAGCAGGCTGTACAAAATAGTTCACATCGAAAATATCTGAAGCATTCAAAAGCATACTTAAGTTCAGACTTAAACATTCCTTTAAGATATCAGTTCACTATGATGTTTATTTTTGGCATGACTGTTGTATTTATTGTCAATCCTTACAGTCTTAAATATTAGCTATTCCAGGAGTTACAGTAATATAGGCCAAATATATGCATTCCTATAAATCTGTTTGTTTTTTTTTTTTACTATGAATGGTGTTCTCTGTTTCCTAAAGCTTATTGTACGTTGTCTGTACAATAATGGAAGCTTACAGTGAATGGAAGACTGTTATTATTTATGCTACTTCCACGTATTCTGCTCTGCCCATAGTCCCGGGTATGCTGCTGTGGAATTATTTACAGTACTCTAGACTCATCCCCACAATAACCTCATGTAGAGTCATGTATTCTTCTGCTACACAATCAAGCACAAACACATCCCTTAGAAGCACAAACACTACAGATCAAATATCTGACCATCTGAGAACCACGATTTCATTTTCAGGATGTATCGTGTATGATCTGTGAAGTTCATTCTCTTGACAGGACCACCAGCAGTGAGCTCTCTGCCGGAAAAATTAAATAAAATCATAGGAATTTCTGCCATTCCCCGAAACAATGCTGTTTAGACCCTGGGCTCCTCAGGAGCTTGTAAAAATTTAATTTTCTGAAATTTCAAGCAAGAACCTGAAGTGTCTGGAGTTTGGGGCAACTGTAGATGAAGGATGGAAGCAGACAAGAAAAGACAGAGGCGGAAGGAGGAAAAAAAAACACTGCAGATAAGTTATGTAACACAGAATGGAAGGCCCCCTTCTGAGACCATGAATGGTGCTCATTGAATTAACCACCTGCGGTAGCTGCAATCATATAGACGTGGTGGTAGGGAATGGTGGGGGGGGGGGGGGCACAGGCTGAGCACAAATAAGACACAACTGTATGAAGGAAGGTTTGGAGCAGGGGGTGCTAAGAATATCCTGCTACTAAATAAGACAAGGGCAGGGACATTAAAATCTGACATCCTGTCAGCCAATGTCTACTCTTGTTGGCAGCTAGATGTGACTGAGGCATACGAAAAAAATACTGAGTGAGCTAAATTTAAACCATAATTTCATAAATATTTAATTCCAGTGATGATATTGTTTATTGTGAGGTTTAAGCAGTTTCTTGACCTTGCTGATAACTGACATCACTTTCTCCCTAGATGGGCTTTTCCAGTTTTCTTCTCACACAGCTAAGATTTAATAAAATTAAGCCATATTTAAATGAGGACTAACCACTTGTACAGTGTCTGAGGCTGTCCTGTGTGCCTGCTGTTTCGGATAAGGATGCAGGGGCAGTGGGAGGAGGGTGTATGGGGGGGGGGGTGGCGGTGCCCGCAAAGCTGGCTGTGTTTGAATGAGCTTTCAATTATTATGGATTTAAACATAATTCTTTCCATTTTTGTGGACTGGACAAAATACCCACTGACTGTCACAGTGTTGCAAACAAGCTACCCCCTCCCTGCCCATCTCAATGCCCCCCACCACACCCCCCAGTCAACCAAAACAAAACTTTTGGTCAGAACATTGAGAGGATTAAGTGGGTGAATTACTTTGCTTAACCACATTTATACATACAAATAAACAGAGTGATTAATTATACTCCATGGAATTAGTCAGTGACGTTATATACGGTATCATCTCATGTTGCTATAGCGATATGTGATACAATACAACAGTGATATCCTAGAAGCACAGTGAGCTGTGAAACAAAGAAATATTTCTTTTTATTTATATATAGAGAGGGACATCTCTTTATATGAGCAAAATCCTTCTTCTGTAAACCTTCCATCCAACCAAAAGCAACATAAATAAATGTAAACCTAGTTTTCATCATATCCCAGGCACATAAGAAATGCAAGTTTAAAAATAATAAAGCTTCTTTTGTTGGCTGATAGCTTTCTAATAAGATTACTGAACATGAGTAATAGGATGAACAGACCGCAGTTGTATATCCTGAATCGTCACGAGAATGCAGCAAGTTCATTACAGTCCCTTCAAAACAGCTATTTAGTCCTGCAATAGTGGAGAGGGCTGCTCTTGGCGGGGTACTAGCTGCTCAAGTAAACTTCAACGTCAGCCACGATGAACAAAGCTCCAGAGAAAATAAAGAACGCACAGTTCAGACCCGTTTCAATAGCTGCTGTTCAGAAACAGAATGAAACAGGCACTGCTTGATAGGAACTAATTTGTACAAACGGGGTTCAGCCGATGAGAGAATGTGTAACTATTGTAAATCGAATCTTGTCTGAGAGTGTGAGGTGGGAACACGTGAGAGTTGCCATCTTGCTGCAGTCGGCATATTCATGAATTTAATCCCCTTCAGCATTCTTTGTATATGGGAAAACATGTTTACTCAGGCCATCAATAGAAATATTATGTCGCTGCCACTGTGTGTCACTTTCTTAACCCTTGACTTTTGGATGCAAATCTACATGCATTCCAGCGCAATTACCGATGCATTGCATGAAACATTATCTCAGTTCAGCTATTCAACAAATACATTTACGTCCTCTCTAGAAATGAGTAAAATCATGTTTCTGTTTAACTCCTTGGTTTAGTTCAGCTCAGACGGTATTTGTGAAAGTAACTAAGAGCAACTGACCGTATTTTTGAGGTATTTTGCAGAACAAAAAAAAATCAGCTTTTATATATGATTATATCATTTTATTGCATTGCAGTGCAGGTGACCTGGCCATGCAAAATTAACGCTGCTGGTGTCTGATCTATATAAGATATATTAGAATTATCTTGCAGGTATCATCCCCAGGGTTTCTATCAATATACAGAAGATAGGTTCAGTTACGCCTTCAGTTACACATACGCCAAGAAAAAGCCAGCTGTTTATTCGACGTTAATGTCATGCCTCAGACTGTCTGGTCATATTTGCTGGTTTGATGGCCTATGTCACCAAAGTCGAGCATGTAAAGCACGGCTATACAAGTCATTATGGGACCCCTTGTGCATATCATCGTGACTTTCTGTGGATGAGCCCCACAAGGCAATGATGAGCAGCAACAGGACGCAGTGCCTGTTGAATGTGAACCGCCTGGGGGGGTTGGGGCTTTAAGGACCAGACCTTAAGGATCTTTGCAGCGGCATGGCCGGCCAGGAGGTAAGGAGTCGTACAGCGGTGTCACACCGCAGCTAGAGGAAGCAGTGAGAAAGACCGTAATGGCCCAGCCGAAGTAGACGTGCACATCTGGGATTATATTTCTGGCTATTTGGGTTGATAAATGAACACAACAGAACCAGACTTTATCGTGCAGTTTTTAAAAAAATGAACTCGGTTTAGTTGTAGCTAACCCTAACCCTAACTCCTACCATTCACAGTTGGTCACTAAGATAGCTGACAGCCTACCTAGTTGTTGTGTTTTGTGAATGACATGACAGTGAAGCGAAATTCTACCTACTTTGCTTTTGTGAATATTAATAATGAAGACCAGATGATGGTGGCCTCCTGACGATACTAGTTATGCTACTGGATGGCCAATGTTTTCTACTTGTCAGTTACTGCTGTTCTACTGTACTGTTCTAGAAGTTATCCATGCTTGCCAGCTGGTGTCTGCAGATTTTCAACCCTAAGTGGCTCAGAAGCATGTTCACTTAAAGCAAGCTGCAGAGCTGCAATACAGTAAATCCCGTTCAGCACAGCACCATTTTAGGCGAAGTGCAAGGAAGCGAGTTGGTTTAATGGAGTCACAATGCAGCTGAGTACTAGGTGTAGAGCTACCCCACAGATGCACCACGTCCAGGTCAACACTGCAGCAAACAGATATGGATACATACACTGTTCAAGTAAAGTTCTCACCTTATAGGACAGTATCACTATTATCAGTACACTACTTCATTCAACGTGAATACCTTCAGCGCTGTTTTGCCAGGTGTCTACGCTGAATGTGTTACATTTTGAGTATCATTGTAGGCTAACTTAAAAAAAAAGAATCGAGACACCCTTCAAAATTTGGTCTACTGAATTCCTACTTTCGATAATTTCGATAATCGTGGCTTTCGGTAATCTTAACCTACGCATTACAATGACGTTGTTATGATTAGGTACGGGTTGTAATCGCAACGATATTTTACTGTAAACAACATAAACACATTGTTGAACATATGAGCTGGTTTCAGGTAATACCTCCTTCTGTAAAGACTGGGTTTCCGTCTGTTTGATCTGCGCATTACCTGTCTGTGTAACCTACTGTGTAAAATTTACTCACAATAACACAACAAGTTTACACTCAGTAGTTTAAGTAATCACGCTACTTTATGCCTTGATACTGTTTTGTCATTTACTGGACGCTAACAATAAATCCGTTCCTACGGTACAGCTTAGTTTTTTTTATCATGTTTTTTTGAAAATTGACTATGAAAATGATTAATTAGTATTTTTCACATTTTTTGCAGATTAACTTGATAATAGAAATACTGAATATTACCAAGCCAAAAGTGCAATTCTGTAGCAAGGCAGTTTTTTCCAGTAAAATTGTAGCCAAATAGTGATGATGAACAAACAAGCAAACAAAAACAAAACAAAAAATGTATGTTTACAATTCCCATATTAAACACAATAAATGTACCAATACACAACAAACATTTATATTGCATTGTGCAATTTATCTATTTTAATATGCTGCTGCTTAACGAATTAACATTCCACAATATATTACTGGCCTACTTTGTTTGTATTCTTAATTTTCCTTTATTGCTCTGAAGTAGGAATTTAAGCTTTAAAAACGTTTTTTTTTTGTATAGAAAATTAGAAAATCATGTAAAATTATATTACACATACTGATGGTGTTTTCTGGTTTTCAATTCTGTTTGCTTAAATCATGGTTTGCTCTTCATGTAATATAATCTACAAAACATAAACTGAAAAAACATACAGCCTAGCGATAAATAAAAAAACAAACTTTTACACACACTTATCAGGTACATGCATACAAACATACAATATAGCGCCATGCTTTCACAGTCAGTTTTGGAAGTACATAAGTTTGTTATTTTTTCCCATGATATCAGATTGGTTTATCATGCCTTTTTGTTGTACAAATGACATGGCTTTTATAAAAAAGAATTCACAAAGATACCACTCCTCCAGCTTTTTGTCCTACTGCACAATTTGTGGTGATGAAGGTACACAGTCAATCTTCACATTTTCGCCAAGGTTAATCCAAATCAGTGGAGCCCACAGTGACCACGACCGCTCACCATGGTAACAAAAAGCCACATTTTATTAGACGCCAAATATTTCTGTCACTCGTACCCAGAGATGAGATTTCATGCACCCAACCCCCACGATCATTTGGACACCATGTCCAGAACCACTAGAATAATCCATTAAAGCAAGCTCTTTAGACACAAAATTTGTAGAACACATTGGCACCCATTATAGTTTCCCCAAAATATTTAAATATGCACCCATACCTTTTCCCAGTAAAGGGGGTCTCCAAAATCTGTGGTCATCTCATGTTTCATTTATGTCTACATACGGTAACAACAGAAACCATAACATGCCAGTTACTGGCTGTTCTGGGGTCATATGCTGTTCCCAGCACTGATCATTCAGCTTTTCTTTGTCTTTTCATATTTTTGAGTTATTTTTTATTCAGCGTTTTCAATTTTAAAAGGACCCCCATTCCTTCTAGATTGGATTCACTCTATTTTAACTAGCCATTTTGGCAGGGACCAAGATCTGATATCGTGATTCACATGGCCATTGCTGTATCAGAACTCCATATAAGTCCACAGTACACTATACACTTCCGTCTGTTTACAGATATCATTGATCTCTGTAGGAATATGGCACCATATCCAGATAGTTCTCCTTATGCCACTGTATATTGATGAGTCTCAAAATGATCCTGTTTGGCTAATGACCTATAAATCTAATTTCCTCTTTCCCAACAGTCATACTACCAAATAAAGACGAGGACCATACTAAAATAAAATATAAAACATTTTGAGATCAGCTTCTGCATTGTTATACTGGTCACATAGATATTTTGCTGGTTGGATGATGGTATTGTGTAGTAATTCTCAAAGTGTATCTATTGGCTATTATTCATGTACATGCATAATATAATGAAAAGCTGTTTTCATATCATCAAATTTGGACAAAAAATCATGGGAGGAAAGGAAAAAGGAAATACATTTAAACATGTATACTGTCATGACGTTAATACGATAATGAGCGAAAGTGTTTGGCATACTGGTCAGTTTGCCATCTGCATTGCCTGTTGTACGATGGTAGAATGTTTTATGTAGGTTATGCACCATCATGCAAGTAATATTTTTGCACAAATCATAAATTATTTTCCTGTGGCCTTTCAGTCGGATGGATGCAAAAACATCAATCATTCAAGCAGACCCTTTGGTTTCTCCTTGGTCGCACTGAGTCTGTAACATGAAAGAAAATGCCAGTAGATGACCTCAGAAGCTCCAGTTCGGCATTGGCCCTTTCTGAAGAGACGCTGAAGAAGACTCCTTTTCTGAAAATGATCTAATTAAATTTCAGCAGATATTACTAAAACCAATAATAGCATACTGAAAAAGTTTAGCATGTTGCTAGATATAAAAACGACTCATTGGTTCAATGAAAATTAATAATACTAAAAATTGTATTCATGTAGACAGCCTTTAGTTAACTAGTCCTGTCAACTGGGGTGTATTGTTGTCATTCTCACTGATGACACAAAAAGTTTCATTAGTCTGTATTAATAACTCACAAGACCATTATAGGCCAGTAACTGAGTTATTTCCCTATATATTACAATATTAGTATTGTGACATTGTTTAGTCCCAAATGCAGAAAGCAGGAAATCGCAACTAATGCAGTGTAAATCAGAAAGGTTTTAAAAAACATAGTTTGTTTCTTCTAGAAGAGAAGCATTTTGGATTTTGTTATTGTTAATACTGAATACGTCTCAGTTACATATACATGATTTTGATTCCATTTTGATTTTTGCTTCCCATCGATCTTCTTTTATGGACCACACCCAATTTCCAGATTTCAATATATCCGGCCCATCTGTGATATTGTTTTCTTTTCAGAAAGTAAGCAAAACGGTGACTGAGCTATATGTGAAGACCATTCAATACATGGCCGAAATGGCTTCAACAAAGCTTGCACGTTTATCAGATAAGGAACCACCACCACCACCAACAACAACAAAAAACGTAAACCCTGCAGATGTTGTACATTGCGCTGTTGGAAGAATACACTGTAGAAATTTCTCTGCTCTGAACAACATGGCTGCCGGTGTGCTGGGATTACCAGTGCCTATCCTCGCTCTCTCGACCGGACCGCCCGCTCACTTTTTAGACGTGTGAAATGCTGAACGCTTCTGCCATCTTCTCTAAAGGATGGACTCCAAACATGTGGCCTTCACCCTTAGGCCCCAATGACTCACACGTTAGTTACGTGATCAGGATTGTCTCTGACTTCAATGCACTCTATCTCCTCCCTCTCTCGCTCCCGTTCCCTCTCCCTCTCTTTACGCTTGGCCCGCTTCTTCTTCTTGTGCCTCTTTTTAGACGGAGGGAAGAACGTCAGAAAAACGGGCAGGATGACGAAACAGTGTAGCACTGTACAGCCGGCTGTGAGCAGGGAGCACTTGAAAAGCGTATAGGTCAGGTTGGAAGGCACAAACAATAAGGGCATCATTCCAATGACAAAACACGAGGTGTTTTGCAGAATGGCCGCTCCATGCTCCTCCAGTGAAATCTTTATGCACTGAGTCCTGGTGTGCTCAGTGGCGAGTACGAATGTGTAAAGGTGGGGTGCACAGTGATCCATCGCAAAATTCAGAGTATAAATAAGGCACAGAATAGAGATGCTATCCATGTCGACATTCCACAAGGTCATTAGGCCAAGAACCCCCAGCTCTACGGAGGTGATGGTTAGTATGAGCCAGAAGTTTCCCAGGGGGTTGATGACAAGGAAGAACGTCAATATCAGGACAGTCAAGACGCTGAACCCGGATGTCAATATTGGGGATATGACAGAGGAACTGTAGCGATCCATGAAGACAAAGGTGGGGTTAAAGACGATGAATTTTATGCTGTTGATAAGAGACAGCGGTCTCAGCTTCTCCAGCAACTCCACAACCTCCTCCCGTGTCTTCTCAGTGGTTCGTGCCACCAGGTACATCCTAGAGGCGATGATCTCAATGCCGTCCTCTGTTTTGGAGAAAATGATGTCATCCTTGAAGTGCTGGTACTCAGGGCTCCTAAGGAACGAGGTCTGGAGAATATTTATGAACTCACTTTTTGTGGATGCACTGACGTTCACCACCTTTAGATAGTGAAAGAAATTGTCAATCCAGGAAATTTTATTGAATCCATAGCCGAGGGTTTTCAAATGTTCCTGAACGGTTGAATTCCAGTATTCTATAGGCTCATATATGTAAAAACCAATCACGGGGCTGTAGTTGCTGAAATATTTTTGCTGGGTCAGGGCATAGGAAACACTCGGTGAGTTGCTGACTAGGAGATTAACAATGTTTGATCCATCGCTGATTTGTAAACATCCCATGAAAGAAAACGATGCATAAATGAGATACAATATTACAACGAAAGGTTTTACGTAGGTATTGGTAATCCATTCCGTGTAGTGCTCCCGAAGGAAGTGCTGTATGAAGTGATTCTGATAGGGGATGCTGTCATGGTGGCTTGACAGGTCATGACCATCACTCATCATAGTCTTGAACCACGTGGGCTGCTTGTCCAGGTACTCTACTGATGGGATCTTGCAGCAGAACACGCTATGGTAACGGTTCTGCTCCAGCTGGCCAGCAAAGACCAGGCAGGAGCCATAGAAGGAGAAGACATAGAAATAGTTGACCAGGATGGCCACGCACATGCTCTGGCAGAAGATCTTCACTGACTCAATGTTAGTAAAAGGACTCGCACCCATTCCGAAAGTGATGATGTACAGGCAGCTTGTCATGGTGTAGCAGACCATGACGTCGGCAAACGTATCTGCCACTCTCTCTTTGAATGGGAGGTTCTCCCTGGTTCTTCTCCATCCAGCGAGAAGTTCGAAAACTCCCTTTGTTCCATGTCCTAGAGGAAGAAACAAGAATAAAATGAATGCCACATTTACAAAAATTTAGCTATAAGCTACATATATACATAAATATAATGATAATTTTTAACAGTTGACTTATAAAAATAATTCAAGTAGAAAAGTATATAAAGTCTTTGAAATGTCGAACAATGTAGTTAAAATATGTTCTTGTCACAAGTGGCTGCCTGAATATTCCTTTTCAGTGCATTATACAGTTCCAGTGATGAATCCACCTTCCATAACTGCTTATCCAGTGCAGGGTTATGGTGAGCCAGCGGCTTATCCCCGGAACGCACAGGGCTCAAGGCAGGAGAGATCCCAGATAGGATGCCAGTCTATCACAGGGCACACAGCCACACATTATGGGAAATTTGGTGACACCAGTTCAACTAACTGCATGTTTTTAGATTGGGGGGTGGTGGGGAATCAGGAACCTGGAGGAGACCCATACATATACAGGCAGAACATGCGAACTCCACACACACTGAGCCAAAGGTGGAATTCAAACCCCTAAACCTGGAGTTGTGTGGCAACAGTGTTACCCAGAGAGCCAGTGCACCAACCCTACATTTCCAGTCAGCCAAAAAAAAACCCAATTAGTACAACAGGATTAAGCTATTAGAATGTGCAAGGTGAATTGACTATGCTTGCCTGTTATATTTGGCTGCAACTAAAGTAGATAAATTGGCATTCTAATAAGTGTTACGGGTGGAAAAAAAGCTTACTTGCTTTAGTAAGTACAAGTGTGATGCATTGTAAGCACACAATGCAAGGAATTTGGAGCTTTTTGGCACCACTTATAGACCCACACCATCTATACCTTCCAAGAACCATTAATCCTGGGGCAGAGTAGCCATGTAATTTAGGATGTCCTGATCTGTTACATTACAAAATATAGACATGTCAAAATGCCTTAGGAAATGATTTAAGTAATTTATGGCGAACTGCCTAATATATACAGAATGACAGGAAGACAGGAAGAAACAATTGCATTTGTTTTGATACTGCAAAGTACTCCTCTTCATCTCCCTGCTGTGTGTGGAACTAACACCAGGAAGCACATTATGATGACCATTATACCACAGTGGTACAGTTCAGTCAGCCCATGCTCCCTCATTTAGGCTCATTTTTTTCCAGTCCATATCAGGTTTGGCCCTTTATATGCCAAAATGCAGATTCTGAACTAATTTTCCCATTATACAGGGCTTACATTTGACAACACACAGTAAATCGAAGACAATCACCAGAAAGATCCCTTTCCGTATTTCTGACTGAGGCCTACAAGCAAAGAAGCACCACTGATAAACAAACTATTGATCTCATTCCAGCAGCCTCCTGACAAATAAAAAAAAAAGCCTTAATGGGATTTTTAATAATTAAGCAGGAGGGGCACACAAGCCCAGCTGAAGTGAAGCCTTGTGTTTGACATTTTAAATAAACGGTTGGGTCCAGCTGAACGTCGGCTTCCTAGGAAGTTCAAATGTGACGCTGGGTGTACGTGCGGCGTGCCGTGCTAGGCGAGTGTCGGACATCACCGAAAAGCCCGGCTGCCTTGCAGGCAACACTGTGGGTGGGGGGAGGGGGGCTCAGGAGGAGAATCTCCCGGCCGTGAAGATTCACACCACGTCCTCTTCGACGCTCGTGTTTCCCACAGCTGAATGAATATAATTAGCATATTTTCTGATGTGCACAAGGCACTTGCGGAGCACAAAGTTATCAGGAAAGCCCGTCAATTCGGGAGAAAGACTCTACTCCACAAAGAACTTTGCCGCATTGCAAAATAATCTCTCCTTTCCACTAATGAGAAAAACAAGCACATGTTTCCGTGCGGCTTTGCGGCACTTCTTAATATGCTGTCTCCCCTCGCTTGCTGCTGTTTATCAGCAGAGAGCACTATAGATACACCGCCTATTGAATAGAATTTTAGCCATTTTCCGCTATTATTGTAATGGTAATGTCTCTGTTTAGTATTCTGCAATTTCATTTAAGGACCTATTTTTATAAAAATGTTACTACAATGGATTGGAAAAAAACAAGCTGGAACAGGCAGGACTCACTGGGAATAATGGGTCAGTGCCGACATGCAGATAATAAGAGATGACGAAATAAACCATCCCTTCTGAAGAACACATCACCCAGACCAGCCTTACATTCAGTCCTGTGTATCCTATAGAAATCCTCTCTCCTTTAAATCCCTCTGTCAATTTGAAAAGTAAAAAAAGGTCAATTTGATAAACACCGTAGCATCAGTAATGCAAGGCCCAACCTCATGCTGGGCAGTGCTAACCAGGCCCGTGTTATCTGAACGACACAAAGAGTGGGTGCTGTGCACTATCCCATTGAAGCGGATTTATTTTGTTATCCACTGACGCCTGAATGCACACTGAACTGCAGTAGATCGATCTGCTCGGGCAGGCTCCAGGAGAAGGGCTTTCCCATGGAAACGATGAAAACGGCGGCATTGTTTTGCACATTGTAGGTGCCCATCTGACCTCAAGGATAGCAGCTTGTCAGAAGTTTCTAGCATAACATTTGAGGCGCAACACAGTCATTATACCTAGCACAAAAAACCCTTATCATACCCAAGTTTTGTCATCCATCTCTCCATTTTCTGTAACTGCTTGTCCTATTCAGGGTCGCAGGGACTCCGGAGCCCATCCTGGAGGCTATGGGTGCAAGACAGGGAACAACCCAGGATGGGGCACCAACCCATCGCAGAGCACACTCACACACCATTCACTCACCCATGCACACCTATGGGCAATTTGGTAACAATTAACCTCAGCATGTTTTTGGACTGTGGGGGGAAACCTGACTACCCAGAGGGAACCCCACGACAGCACTAGGAGAACATGCAACCTCCACACATGGCAGAGACTCAGACCCTGGTCCCGGAGGTGCACTAACGATTGCACCACTCTGCCACCCTATATGTATATAGGAATATATATATATGAATGTAGCCATTCAGGCATAAAAAAAAAATACTTATTTGTAAATCATTCCCCGCATGAGATGTCCATCATATCAAGTCTCCTAGTAGTTTCCATATCCACAGAAAAAGTAAATGTCTTAGAATGCAGAGCCCAGGAGAGGCACAAACAGCTTCTGGGAAAACGGAATCCAAACACTTCTTGTGATAAAACAGGTATTGTTGCACACATTTGGTACAAACTGTCTTTTCTGCAGTTACAGGTACAATAAAGAATCCTGGGTAGGTTCAGCATGCGCTGTGACATTTGATATGTATGTACACAGTATGATATATACATTATTGTATAGCAGACAAATCAATGTGGCACTTACGATTTGATCTTCAGGCAGTGTCAGATGTAAATACATTTTGTCATCTACAAAAAAGCATCAAATGTATATGTAGCTATGTGTTTGAGAAAATGAACATGATAAACGATAAAGACAAAAATGATAAATTGTGTTTAATTACATGCTGGGTCAGGGAGGATAATGTAATCAATATGCCATCAACGATGTTTAAACAATTAAAGGGATACTGTAAAATGAAGCCTGATACATCTTGCAATACTTCAAAAAGAAAGTAGAATCAAAGAAATTTGAGCAGGACTCTTCACATACAATGGGCTCATCTATCCATATACTTCTCCAATCTGACGGTTGGTTAAACACAGTTTACTTAAAGGTCAGTTGGATGGCAGCAGATTGACAAAATTACATGAATGCCCCCTTAAAACTGGCACGACCCCATAGGTGCACTTGATGGGAAGCAAAAGTTGTTATCTTGTCTCTGCCTTTGGCTGTCCGTTTTTATATTATAGCCTCTAACGATTTTAGCGAGCCTTGCTGGGAGTTTATCACTGGTGCAGTTTCTTAGATGTTTTGCTTTATCTAATGAATTGTATATGGGTCATATTTGTCTACCAGGGCTTTTCATGGATAATCCCATTTTAAATTCCCACTCATTTTTACAGGTAGGGTTTTTACTAAAACTGCGAGAAGTTCAGTACCCATCTGAAACATACATCACAAGGGCCCTTACGGGGACTCTAGTGCACAAAAACAACTTCTAGACTGTCCATTAATTAATTAGTAATTTGTTTCACTACTAAATATTTCTGTTATTTGTGTTGTCTCATAATTAATATGGGAAAAGAATATGTTTCTGCCTGGTTTCATCTCTATATCATTTTATTTGTTTAGACACAGTTAGGGACCGTACACATCATTTGCTCTATGCCACATAAGATTTAAAATATAAATATAAACCATGTCCCCCCCACATGTATGGACAGCCTGGGGACAAACCCTGAAAGTTGTTACGTGATTGGACCATCCCATGCATCGTTATAATCTGGATTAAGGAAAAAGATAGAGAAAACAAGGTAAAATTTCCAGCCACTAATTGTATGCAGCATTTAAATCTGCCACTGAAGATACCTTAAAAAAGAAACGCCATCTTCCCTCACAGTACGGTGCCTTCATCCCGCTGTCGGTTATCACTGTGCTGCTTAGCTGACAGTTTCATACAAGGTCATTTATTCAGCTGGATATCTTACTGGTGCAGTCCAGTTCATATGCTTTACTCAGCGGTATAACAGTACAGCCTGCAATGACTCTGGAGCAGGCTGGCTAAACCACGACGCCATTTGCACTTGACACTTACCTTCGCACACTCTAGACGTGTGCAGCTGCAAGGAAATTTATGCCGATTGGGGAGTCCAAGTCCCGGTTTTGTTCCTGACCCTTGCAAACTCGGAAATATCAGTGGTATCTTTAAATATGTTAAACCAAAAGCAGCCCTTCGCAAAATTGCTAAGGTGTCAGGCAAAGGCAACAAGACATCAGCCTTATCCCCTACACTTATAAAAATTTCTAATACGAACAAAACAGGCAATACAGGAGGGAAACATGCAATTTGGGTATAAACAAGAAGTAAATCTGCTAGCATGTGCCTGTCAGAAGGGCTCTCTTCTGCACGCGATTGAGATATTCTGTGATAATAATAATGCCAAATTCTGCAAAGATGCCTGCTAAGCAAATTAGCTGATTATGAAGATTGCTTCCTTAATTATCGGCTTCTATTGCTCATGCATATTTAACCACCTGAAACTGTCCCTTGCAGAGTGGCTGGGGGTTTCGTTTCAGCAAAGTGTAGCCTAATTCACATGTGTCTGAGTTGTCAAGCTTATCAAGATATGGTGGCCGATTCAATTATTTTCACTAATAGTTTCCAACTGCTTGAAGATATTGCAAGTGAATATTATTCCCATATTGCCAGTCATAAAAAGTGATACAGAGATAGAGTATACCATATTCCTTTTTGTTTAAAGCAATTTTTGATAATATTTCGATCTGATAGCTTTACGGCTACTATCCATGCTCCGAGACGTGATGAATCAGAAAAGCCTGTTATTTTGTATCGTTACAAGAGGCCATCTTAACGACCGACGGGACATTAAAATGGGAAATGAAGAGCTTGATGTTCCATTCGTTGGGCTGAGGGGAATGTTCCAATAAAATGGCATGTTGAGTTAAATTGCCGACCTCATTCAGGAAAACAAATGAGGAAACAAAACCTTTCTCCGTAATGCCCATTCCTAAATCACCCGCATTTTATAAGGCCTCAAATGAGGATGAATGTGGGCCATCGGCATCACTCTAAGCCTAATGGAATCCAAGAATAATTTGTGGCAGGGAATTTCAGCAATAGGCCCTGGCTCTCTGTCTCAGTATACCATATACAACCGCGTCAGAGGACTCCCGCCATTTGTAACGCATGTTCTATTTTCACACGCTCTGACTTTGCAGAGGCAAGACGCATCGTCTGATTTCATTACAGCGCTGTCGCACCGATGTGATGGAGAGTGCTCGGGAACATTATTACAAGGTCACGTGTTAGAGGGGAATCCATTTATTTATGAAATTAACCTTTGTTTCCTCAGCTATATTTAAAGATGGAGACTTCAGAAATAGGCTGGCATGGTGGCTCAGTCAGCAGTACTGTCACCTCACACCTCCTGCTCTATATGTGTGTGGTTTACAAATATTTCTGTTTCCTCTGGAAGTTCAAAAACTAGAAAGCTTGTGAACTGGCATCTCTAATTCGCTTTTAGTGAGTGATTGTATGTCGTTGTGTGTGAGCATGTGTCCTGCAATGGACTAGCATCCTGTTCAGGGTGCCCTACACCTTGTGTCGTGAGATTCCCGGAACAGGCTCCACGCTCTCTGAAACCCTATAGTGAATAATCAGAGGGATGGATGAATTAAAAAAACATGTATTTTAAGTCCATAATGATCACTGGCATTATTAGTGTATGTTCAAAACTTGTACACCAAAATCAAGCCGTTTCATTTCGGCAAGTAGATGTACCTGGCACAAGAACAATCCTGAACTAAATTTAGCTCTGGCAGGTGCACATCCGTTGAAGTCAAGGCACTTCCTGCTGATGACTGAATTAAAAATGGATTACGTTAACTTTTTGGCATTTGTCCACTTCCATATAATGCATATGCGTGGCAAACTCAACGTATTACTCCACATGTTGGCATAGGATAAACAGCTCATATATGAAACCAAATGGAAACATACATTTCACCACACAGTCCCCAAGTCCCCAATCCTAACCAAGATCCATGCACAAACTATAAGCCTTGAGGGACTGGCAGGCCCGTCACAAAACCATTAATACCACAACTATAAAATACATTTCATAAGAGAATGCATTTAAACTGCTACCCTAAAAAGGAGAGCATGCTAACATGTAGCAGAGAATTTATTATAAGCAATATCGCTGAAAATTTGCAGGTTGAATTTGTCTTGAAATTTCAGAATACATGTTTTTGAGGTGGACCAAAGGAAGAAGGGGTTTTAAGAGCAGATACATAAGTCACTTTGATTAACCAAAATATATGATAAAAGGGGTTATCGAAAAGAAATTTCAGCACCATTGACTATATGTTTTTTTATTTCCTATCATCAGGACTAGAATTTCTTTTAAAAAAATGTCATTTCATGTATCTTGAATAGCACACTCAAAATCAGTGTAGTAACACATGTAGTTAAACGCTATCATGGCAAAACCACCAGCTCCTGATGTCATTTGATTACGAAGCACATCTATCCTAGTGATGCTAGCTTGAAGACAGGTCGAGGTAGACAAGTCATACTTGAGAAATGCATCCAAACATGATCCGTTAGCAAAGCGATTTCAGCTAATGTCACAAATGCTATGCTATTGCTAAATAAATGTTTGTAATCTGCTCACCTATTAATATTGTAGACAACCCAGTTCAGGCATATCGATTTCAGGAAGGCGAATGAGGGAAGGCTGTTGGCGAGACTTGGTAATACGATATACCTCTATATTTTCATCTATAAATACCCCAACCCTGTTCCCCCTGGTTTGGCTCATTTTACCCGGAAATACTAGAATAGTGTTGCTTTTAAAAATACTGTCAAAATGCTGCATGCCACAGTATAATGTCTGGGAGTATGACAGTATTAAGACTAGTGCTGGCAAGGGGGTGCTGACAGTAAAATTTGCTGACCAGCGAGGTGCTGGAGGCAAGAATTGTTGATTGGGGGGGGGGGGCTGCTGGTGATAAAATATGCAGACCGGGGCTAGAGGGTGGCAGTACAAGTTGCTGACAGGGTGGGGCGGGCTTGCAGCGGTAAAATGTCTTTCCAGCTAATTTTACTGCCGCTGAATGGCAGAGTGACAGATTTCCTGGACATTATGCATCATTCGCGGGTGTCAAGGAGCTGCTGTCGATTTCCAGGAGACTCCTGGAACTTCCGAGAGAGATGGGATGTCTGACATTGTTGAATTCTGGGGTCTCAAAGATTCAAATGGCCACTGGTGACCGATGCAATGCTCCTTCAAGAGGTGCAATGGTGTTGAAAAGATATGCATGTGAAGCAGAACAGCTAGCACATGTGAAG
>JAAGVU020000006.1:234028-252316 GCA_011763525.2 Mormyrus iriodes | reverse complement strand
TACACATAGCCTGTTCCTGTTCCCTGCAGGCCGCAGGCTGTGTTCCGGTACCATTCCCCCCACCACACGCTCTGTGCTAGAGCGGGATATCACTCCATTTCTTGCTCTGGAAAAGCCTGCTGCCTGATTTCAGGCAAACACCTTCTATTTCTGTGTAGAATCGTACAAACCTGCATGTAACTTTGCTTTCTATCTCTGACTACACCAATGCCTGTTTCTGCAGCTCTGTGTCTAAATTTACTCCTAAATTTTCTGAATTTCCTCATTTTCTTGACCTTGAGAGTTTCTCATTTATTTTTCATTGTAGCACCACAGGAACTATTATTTATGTTTGTCCAAATTGGTTATCATACATCTAGCAAGGTTTTTTTGAATCCTATGTGGTCCATTTATTTGTATGGTTCTTTCAAGCTTGTAAACAATAAATATACTTTGTTTTCAATTACGTATTTTATACAATAACCCTGCAATGGACTGGCATTCTGTCCAGGATGCACTCCATCCTTGTGTGTTTCTCTTTGTGAGACAGGCCAAACTCTGAACCTGACCAGAACAGGCAGTTAGAAGATGGACCTTTAACAATAATAATAATAATAATAATAATAATAATAATAAAGTAGTGAGTTTAGGTTATTTTCTGAGTGGATACAATTTTCCTTTTGTTTTATGTAGCCTGAGATGTTTCATTTTTTGTTAACCTGTAAATAGCAGGCAGGTGTTAAATTCAGTTCTCAGTTCCTAGCATACTTAAAAAGAAAACAAAATTAGATTAAAGAATTCTCTTCTAATTTTCTCAGAGAAAACTGCAGATTTAGAGAGTCTGGCAAGTGGCTCAAGAGCAAAGTAGAGAAAAAAACAGAATTGTTGCATCTTAAAGCAGATTGGCATCAGTAGTACATTGTTTACATACTGCTGGATAAGCCTCACTGTTATGCCTGCAAGCCACGTACTAATTTGGAACTCAGGATTTTGAGGCAGATGTTGTTATTAAGGTATTCTGTGGTGCACAGGTGGCTGCAAACATCAGTAAGTTACATCTGTCATCACTAAAGATGTATTGCTGCCCTATCGACAATTTCCTAAATAAAGTAGGCCGTATAATGGCATGATAATGGTCTAAATTTTTTCTTTAATACCAACATTATTCATATTACCCTTAACTGGGGGTATAATGACATGTCTGAAGTATCACTGAAAAAAATCTCAGCCTTTTGAGCCAAAGAGATAAAAGCACTTGATTTAAATGAGTTTTGAAGATGTTTGGCACGCAGGTGCCCAGGTTCTTTTTAATCTGCCCACTTCAGTTATGTCGTCAAACATTCGTTGCTTTGTCCATGTGTCAAAAACCATTACTTCTGCGGTCGCATCACAATATTTAAAGAACCAATTAGGTTGGCAATACATATGTATATGCAGCAATGCGCGATATATATTGTAGCCAAGGAACAGGATTAAATTAACTTAGACATTTACCACCACAGCATGGCTCTGAGACCATATGCTCAGAATAAGCAAATATCACATAAATGTCACACAGTGCTGTTATCTTAAAATGATCTACAAAGTTTTTAAAAAGGAACAAGCCGTGACTTCATTAACAAAGAAATGCTTAATATAGTGTGAATTTTCAAAGTGTCTTGTAGGTGGGGAAAGAGCTACTGTCACTTTTACTGTCAAATTTCAGAAAGAATTCAGGCGTGCAGCAGTGTTTCGTAAAATAAAAATGAAGAGAGTTGAATATCAGTCGATCAACAGCTAAATATCAACTAACTGACAAGGAATGTGATTTAGTCTTAATTTAAATCAACTATACAATATTGATTTTAACAAATATGGAAGTTGAAGAGGTAAAATGGAATTTTAAAAATCCAGTGTTTTTAAAAACGTGCTCAGGAAGTGCTGAGTAACACTAGTTAGACATTCGTGCTGGTTTCTCTTAGCCGAATCTCTGCTTTGAAGTATCCAAGCTAATTTCCTATTCTGTTTGAAAGATTGCTTTACATTACAGGCCAATATGAGCCTTGTAAGTTCAATAAAGTGGATTTTTCTATTATAGCTATTCTAAAATATTTAAATGGTTGGAATGGTTGTACAAATGAAAAAATGTCAACAATTTATAATCCTTATAAGTTAGTCATTGTAACGAATCATTTTAATCAGAAAGAAGACAGATTCATCTTTTTCACACTTTTCTTGATGAGAAATGCAGATTAGCCTAAGTTATGCTAACTTCTGTTTCTGATTGCGGTGAAAATAGCAGTGACTTTCACATCCATATTACACCTTAGGAGATCTCCCCAAACTTCCAGATGCCAGATATAACCAATAGTGCCTTAAGTTCCATTTTGCAGCGTAAAAAGAAAATCAGTTTTTCAAGAGAAAAAGACAATATTATATCTGACTGCAGATGGGAGGACCTCACTAGGGCTGACCCACCCTATAAGGTGACATAGGAAATCCTTTATTTAGGGCACCATTTCATTAGGAGGCATAAACAAGCGAGTGAAAAAATCAGAAGAAATACCTCTGGTTGCATTTTGTGACATTACAGTTATTTACAATTATTTATCTAATATTTAACTACTTTTCTTATGAAACAGACGCAAGCTAGCTACTTAGCAGCCAGATACCCTGTGCTACTGAAATTATTTAAATATAAATGAACTGGCAAAATTTGTTTTCTGCTGGGGGCGCTCAGCAGAATCTCGCCTAGGGTGCCAGAACACTCAGGGCCGGCCCAGCCTTCAACCATGGAGCAAGTTTTTATACGTGATGAATAATCTTCGACCGCAGCTTGGGTCTGCATAAGAGCTTTTTTGAATAGCAGAGGTTACTTTGTCACCCATTTCAAAAGACACTATACACGCTACATTTAATAGCATTATGTTCTGAAGTGAAATTTAAACTACACAGGTGGGATTTTTTTCATGATTTTCCAGTATAATGGGGTAAAACATCCACTTTTAACATGTTCAGCGGGCTCTGCTACTACTTTGATAAAAGAACTTTGAAAAGTGTTTTTTTCTTTAGGTCTGAAGCAAAACCAGCCATTGTGCTGTCATAGCACAACTGAGACAAGCTATGTGTTTACACACTAACAAAAAAAATCACATAATCGCTCTCTTAAACACACTCCCTGTGTGATCTGCTTAATTATAATCTTAATATATAAATACATAATTTTGACAAGAAGCAACTTGTTTGAATGTTTGAAAGAATCTTGCCCACTGTAGCCAAGATTTTGTTTGAAGGATTTATGATAAAATTCTTATCGTCCACATTTGTGTGATGACGATGATGATGATGATGATGGCTAGTCATAGATGACAGGGAGATCAAGAGGCCAAAAGTTTAAGAATTTAAGAACTAAACAGAATAATGCTGCTGTACCCTTGAGCTAGCAGTTTAAAAACAGACCAAAAAAGCTGATGCAATTTAAAATGGGAAGATTCACAGATTTGCTTCTAACCGTGCAATTTCTGTGCTATCAATGTTGAAATACAGCAGACTAAACCAGCAAGTCATATGCAGACACTGTAATGTCGCTGCAGTGGATATGGTTCGTTTGTCATTAGCAATGCATATGCGGCAATGAATTGTCTATCCTTAAGCATCACAAGGGAACCACAGCAAAGCTAAATGTGCTAAGAAGAGCCATCAGAGCTGCTCTTTGTTTTTCGTATGCATCGCCGAACCATCTCACTCAATCATCGTGCGAGGAGCATTTACAGATGACAGCAGAGCCTTAACGATGTCATTATGTTTAATATCCGATTCCGGAAGGCTCCGGTGAAAACAGGCACTGTGAGATTAGAGGTCTGTAGGACAACAATGGATGCCTTAACAAATGTTATTATCTCTGA
Source organism: Mormyrus iriodes (assembly GCA_011763525.2). NCBI lineage: Eukaryota > Metazoa > Chordata > Actinopteri > Osteoglossiformes > Mormyridae > Mormyrus > Mormyrus iriodes. The sequence goes on along the minus strand of JAAGVU020000006.1, from coordinate 248,453 downwards.
GGAGATACGGGGGTGGGCAGCATTAAGAGCAAAAATCTAAATCTAAAGAAAACTATTAATGGCCTACATTGGGTTCGGTAATCCCAACACCGCTGTTGAAGGTGTCTGGGGCTGGGGTCTGAGAATGGGAGTTAAGGGCAGGGGTTGGGTGGAGACTTTTGGAGGTCAGACACTAATAAACACTCACCCATTGCAAAGAAGGGGATTCCCAGCAGCGTGGAGTTGAACTTCCCATCAGAAATGAAGAAGATACCGGCGGCCGTAACGTTGGCGATGCAGATGGTGAGCACACCCAGCAGGCCCAGGAAGGGCTTCCCCCGCAAGCAGTCCCGCATGGAGCTGGAAATGGTGGCCGCCAGCAGCACCAGTACCAGACCCACCAGCACCTCGCCACGGGCCAGCACGCCCGTCCGGTGGAAGTCCCGCCACAGGCTGAGGGAAGTCAGCGACTGAGGCCGTAGGTCCTGGCGGGAAGCAGAGAGCTGGCCCACCAGCTGGCAGAACTCGTGCTCCCACTTCTCGGCTATGGCGTCCTGCGCGGCGGAGCCGTAATTATGGAGGTAGTATGTGATCTGGACGGCTCTGGCAGACTTCACCTGCTGATCTCGGCTGTTGGGAGCAAAAGCCACACCTCCTAGCTGGTGGCCAATGAAAGAGACTCTTCCATCCTGTAAAAACAAACCCAAATGGTACACTCAAATTTGTCATCAGCCAGAACCTGTGTTAATCTAGGTCTAATGGTACTTAACCCCTCAGAATTCTCCAGGGCCATGAGATAAATGGCTGACCCTGTGCTTGGATGCCAAGCTTTGCTCTCAGCTTTAGATATGTGCATGTATGTCTCAAAGGAGCACAAGATTATATATTAGTTACACACACCAAGACCCTGACCAGGAAAAGCAGGTGGGAGAATTTATGGATGGATTAATTACGCAGCAAAAGTCTAGCACAAATTTCAAAACTTGCTTGCTATAAGAAGTATCTTCACTAATACTATTTTTTTTTAGGATTTTCAACTTTAAACTGTTTACCTTCAGAAGGTAGTATTGTTGGCCTGGAAAAAAAACTAAATATGTATTTATATATTTGCGCAATAGCAACCTCATAACTGTTTTATTTTCAGAAGAAATTCTTTTTTTGCAATAGTCGCTTCAAACTATTGCTTAACTTCAGAAGAAATGATTGTCTATGTTACGTCCTGCCAATCATGTCCGCCTGACACTCCTGTCTCTTCCCTAACGTGGCCCTGATGAACCACGCCTGTTGCTTGTTGCCCTTCATTAGTCTTTGTATTTAAGTACCTGTCTGTCTCGTCATCGACAGTCCGGTCATTGACGCTGCTCCTCCTGTCTGCTCAGGTCCTTCCCCATACTCGCCTTCTCATTTTGACCCTTCACAGTCTTGTTTCCCTGCTCCTGTTCAGTTAAATAAACCCCTTTTGTTTGCCAAATGCCAGCCTTCAAGTCCTTCTTCTCGCACACCGTGACAGAATGACTGGAATCTAGACATAGCCTAGCAGCTGTCCCCAGGAGCCCCTCACGCTCCGCATCTCTGCCTACACAATGTCCCCTGCACCCAGCCTCATTCCTCAGCTCGAGCCTCTTGTCTGCACACCTCGATGGTTCATAGGCAATCCTCTGATGGATCTGCTTAGTGACAGTGATCTGGAGGAGCCAGATGAGCCTGGTGAACTCGATGAGACTCCTGCCGTGCAGATTGCCCTGCCAGTGCCAACCCCATACAGGTTATGGCACTGGAAAAGGAAACCAGAGGTCCTGGGGCCAATCCCAGTCTGGAAGTCAGAGTCCTAAAGGACCTGTAACCCAGCCTCAGTTAGGATGGCTCCCCTTGAGCTAGAGGAAGTCATTCCCGAACCGATTCTGCCAAAGACTCCTGGTCCACCAGAGCCCACTGCGGTCCCGCTGCATGCTGCTTCTCCAGAGCCTGCTGTGTTCACGGCAAATGCTGCTTCTCCAGAGCCTGCACTGATCCCTCCAGTACCTTGCATCTCTGAGGTGGAGTGGTTCACCGCCTCTCCACTGCATGAAGCTGTTCTGCTTGCTGCTCCCCTTCGTCTTGAAGCCACTCTGCTCACCATGATTCAGTCCACTGGCTTTCTGCGCTGCTCTCGGCTCTGGTTGCAGGAGGAGGAAACGGAACAAGCAGGCTGAACCTGCTCCAAAGCCCGTCTCGCCTGACTCGGTGCAGTCAGAGCCCTGACCAGGGAAGGCTTCCGCTCGTTACGGGCCATCAGAGTCCAGGCCAAAGGAGCCTGCTCTGCCCATTCTTGCCTCTGCTGCACCCCCAGAGGCTGTCCTCGCCTCTACTGTGCCCCCAGAAGCTGAGAGGGGCCCTATCGCCTACACCTGGTCTTGCAGCAGCCATACCACCCATGCCTACCCCGAGGGATAATGGTCCACCTACATCCATCCCAGGTGAGCCCACATCACTGACTAAGACACGGCTCTGAGCAATGCAGGCTGCTGTCTCTTGCCTGCTGCCCCACAGGGAACCCCAGTGGTTGGGCCAGGTGCCCTGGCAGCACCTAGCTCACATCCAGGTGCCCCAGCTGCGCCCAGCTCACATCCAGGTGCCCCGGCTGCACCCAGCTCACATCCAGGTGCCCCAGCTGCGCCCAACTCGCCTCCAGGTGCTCCGGCTGAACTCAGCTCGCCTCCAGGTGCTCCGGCTGCACCCAGCTCGCCTCCAGGTGCCCCGGCTGTGCCCACCTCGTCTCCTGGTGTCCCGTCGGCTCCCACCTCGTCTCCTGGTGTCCCGTCAGCTCCCACCTCATCTCCTGGTGTCCCGTTGGCTCCCACCTCGCAGTCTTTTGGCTCCTTGTCCTCTGCAGGTTGCTGCCGGGCTGATGCCCGACTCTCCTGTCGCCACCAGGCCTCCAAATTGGGTCAACCTGGAAGATGCCCTGCCAGAGGACTTAGAATGGAGCCCTCTGGGCCTTATCCTAAGTCCGGCTCCATGGGCCCCTGCCTCAGCCCAAAGTCCACACTGACCTGATCCTATGTCCCGGTGCAGTCAGTGGTGTTGGCTGGGGCCCTGAAGAGGGGTTAGCTAAGTCTCCGTCTCCTGAAGGGGGTGATGGGGGCACACTATCCATGCCGGCCGCTCGACTGAACAACTCTCATGCTGCGGACTGAAGGAGAGGACCCACAGCACCCTCCTGCTCTGGCCCCGCTGTTTCCGTGGCACCCTCCAGCTCTGCTGGCTCCTTGGGATACTCCAGCCTTGCTGGCCCTCCGAAGCCCTTGGGCCCTGCAGTCCTGATGGACCCCGCCACAATGGGGAGTGGGCCCAGGAGGGTCTGTGTCCCAGCTCGCCGCCCTGCTCCCCAGGGTCCGTAAGACTCCCCAGACGTTCCCTGCTTCCTCTTATTGTGGCTTGATCGCCGTCCTGTTACCCTGTCCTGCCTTGGTTTTGTCCTGGCCTGTGTTCCCTGTGGCCCCCTCTTGTGTTTCCGTCCCTGTCACTGTGGTTCTTCTACCTGTCTTCCCTGTCCTGATGTGTGTCTCGTTGGGTATCCTTTTTACCGTTCCTGGTTTTGCCTTTGTCTGTTTCATGCCCCTAGTTGTGTCATGTATCTTGTCCCATGTCCTGGTTTTTATACGTCTGGTGTTTCCAAGTGTGGTGTGTACAATTTGTCTTGGTCTGTCTCTCCTGCTCCCTGGTCCCCACTGATGTCTGGCATTTATCCCTTCGGTCTCTGGTCCATTGTCCCTTGTTCCACCCCGTGTTTGGTCTGTTTCGTTTGTTTGGTTCCATTAGCTGTTGGTCTCTCCTTTTGTCCTTTTGGTCCCTGGTCCACTCCCACCCTGTTTCATGTCCATTGTTGTTCCGGGTGTCCTGTCCTGTCCGGTGGCTCTGCCCATCTGGTCTTGTGTGGTGTCTGTCCTTTGTACCCTGTCAATCCTGCCATGCTCTGTCCTGTCAGGTGTCCTGTCTGTCCCTGGCCCTGTGTGGGTCCACCCTGGCGTTCTGTCCCCTCCCCTGTTCATCCTCCCTCTCCAGAGGGGGGGCACCGTTACGTCCTGCTCGTCAAGTCTGCCTGACCCTCCTAACCCTGATGAGCCATGCCTGTTGCCTGTTACCCGTCATTAGTCTTTGAATTTAAGTACCAATTTGTCTCATCATCATCCACAGTCCAGACATTGACAATCTGAAATTGAGATCATGCAAACTCCATACACAGCATGGGGAAATGACACTAAAACTGCAACACAGAGTGAGGTGACAATGTTCTGCAACCATGGATTCTTCACAGGTGAACCAATGTTTACTGAGGAACCACTGACACTTCCTCAGCTCAGCCCTCCCTGCCTCACTAAAGGAAACCATATAGCAGCTGTTATTGCCTGTTGCCAAGGAAATTGTGGATTTATTCTTGTCACGCTTCAACACCCCCGGCCCATATCCACCAAATGTCGGTGTCCAGTATCCCTGACTCATGGCGGAGCCTGGGAAGGGCCAGGATGGTGATGGGGAAAGAGTGGGGTAGAGGCATGAGGTGTGCATGTTTGGGATGGTGGGATGGGGGGTATCTGTACTACAGTTAAATATTTACTGTAGTACATTTGCAGTAGAATGCTCAAAAAGGACTTGCAACCAGAGGTTAAAATTCCGAAACTCGATACCTTGAACAAATTAGTTAACCTTAATTGCATCAACAAACACCAAAATTATAATCGGGTAAAATGTAAAAAATTAAGATGACTGTTGAGTGATACTAAAGGAAATACCAGCAGGGGAATACAGACCAGGGAACAGAGAAGCTAAATACGAGGAAATTAGAATAAACTAATGCAATATTAAAGACAATATTACGTTTACTAACTGTGCAGTCCTCAACTATATTACTATGTCCTTAATTGTCTATTTTAGTTGTTCAAATTCCAAAGACTGACATGCATAGACAAGCATAAAGCAATATTTTCGGTATACCAGCTCTACTTTGTAATGCAAACCAATTACAAAGAAGCAAAATGGTCGTTATTATTATAAATGAACGACAGTTTTAAAGATGTTCTTATGAACAGCCCCTTAAAAAAAAAGGTTTTACGCAGTGTGATTTTATACAGCTCTGTATTTACACAGGCGAAGTATCTTTTTACAGGGTGCAACAAAATTGGTTCTCTGACAAGTTATAAAACTGCAATTTGCTGATTTTTGCCATACTTTATTTATGCTTCATTATTTGTATTATATATAATTTCCCCAAAAAAATATTAATGTAAAAAGTCATCATTTAAAATCTCGAGACAATTCGACAAAAAAATGAATTAATCGTAATGCATTAATAAAACAAAATCTTCAAAAAGCATTTCACGGAAGGAGATGCACCGGATTTAAAATCGCAAGCTCTGAAAATTAGGATCTCTGCTTTACTACAAAACAGCTCGGCGTACGGGGAGACATAGCGAAGGTGATTCCCCTCCTCGCTGAAAGCGGGTATTTCGGGGAATCTCTAAGGACCCGGTCACTGTAAAGTCAGGCATGAGTCAGGGAAGCCGCCAGCCTGCTGGCGATCGGAAATAAAAGACTGTACCAGCGGAGAGGAGAGCGCCATCCCCGAATAGAGTACCGGAGCTGCGGTCATTCGGTCAGGAGTTAAGCCGGTGAAACGGTATGAATGAAAGCGAGCCGGCGAATTACGGACGCTTAGGTGACGTTATCTCCTCTACAGTGCCTCTTTTCCTCCCAGCGTGTCCTACTATTCATGCTTCTAATACGGACCTTGGAGATTATTTTTTGTGCATCATTTCCCAGTTTACCGACCATTTCCCATCCACCGATTTACTCCACTGCATAATTTTTTTGAATGGCCGTAAGGCAAAGTAGTGAGCGGCCGATTATGCTGGCAGGTTACAAAAGCGTAAAAGGCGCCGCTAAGCATTCCCGCAGGAGACATGCTGCATCTCCCACACGGTAAATCCCACTCGTGACAGAAACATTTCCTGGTACCTGTCGTATTTTTCGTTTATATTTAAAAAATTTTACAAGCAGAACTTGGGACCATATTTTCAGGATCATTTTTAATCCCAGTGTTATCAGTGATTACACTGAGATCAAAGCGTTTATGCTTCTAAAGTTGCAGGCTGGCTGCACCTCCCGTGCAGAAAGGTTGCGGGGCTCGTGGCAATGCACCGTGGTAATGCACCGCTTTACAAGCCGAACCGGAACGTGCAATACTGGACGGACCAGGTTGCTTTCAGCAGGGCAGAGCTGCTTTGGAGCGCTTTTCCTAATAGCGTAAGACTGCATTGCTCCTTGTTTTAGCACCCACTTGCCCCCACGACAAGAGCACCAAACACGCTTTAGCATCAAATGCTTATTGCGTCGTTCCCCGTAGGAGAATATTGCTGACTAGAAGCGGCCGCTACGCCATACATACTGTACACTGAAAACGTATGGAAGGTAGCTAGGCTAGCAGAAATATTTGTTGCATTGTGAATAGCGGATAAGCGAGGTAAATGTAGATTTTTAGCAATAAAGCACACGGGGCACGTCGTTTAAACAGCAGAGAGCCTGCTTCGTGTTCTGCACCGGGGATTTATGAACCCGAAAGCAAAGCTTCATTTTAGTAACAGTTTCCGAATTGCAACTGCCTCACCTTTAATGTTGTATTTGGGTAGCTCACTGGCACCTTTGACAAAGTGCTGTTCGAGAGAATAGCCGAGCGGATATCCTCGAAAATCGTTATTATATCATCCAAGAGGCATTTCTTGTCCCGGTGCCTCATGACACAGAGATGAGCGAAAGTGTAGTTGTACCCTTTGTAATTGACCCGCATATCGAGCACCTTCTTGTGGATCTGCAGAACCTGGTCGGCCAGTTCCAGTATATTTGCCCCGGACTTGGCGAGTAGGATCAGTCTGCCATATCTGCCCGGAGTGTGCAGGTCTGAATACAGCTTGTTCTTGGACTGGTCGATGGGGAAAAGGCTGTTCGCTAGACTCCGTTCGATCTTAGCCAGACTGTGAGTCGGGGCCACCAAGACCTCGAGGTTCTTCTCGGGTTTAAACCTGCTCAGGACAGTGGATCCGAAGATGATGGTCAGGACTGCGGGGACAGTGAGGAAGAAAACCGGATGCCTGCTAACGAATAAGCCCAGCCAGTAGAAAGAAGCTTTGAGCCTTCTGTGTATCACTTGCCGCAGCATCCTCCTCCAGATCCAGCTTGCAGATGCCCCGTTTCGTCCTGTGAAGCACATGTGACATGTGGCTCCGTTGGCCCGTTTATCAGTCTGTTCAGAATGCAATACACCTGTAAAAACACTGCAGCGATTCACGACAAGACAAGCAGATATCGATCACTCGCAGACTCTTTTTTTCTTCATCTCAAGCCATCCCTTCCCCCTGTCGACCACCGATCGGCGACTGCTTGCGGTGCTTCTGCTGCATTCGCAGCAAGCTCCGGCGCTCTGATGTGCATGTGCGCGCCCGTTCCTCTAACTACACTACCGGCGGTGCCTGATTTATGTACAGTGCTTGACAGTAACCATGTGAGCGTTTAAAAGGCGGGAAGATATGGGACTCGCGTACGCAGGGGGTTATTTAAAGAACACGCAGCTGCCGATTAAAAAATCCGACGGGCAGGGAAATAAATTTCATTCACCGCGATCCGCTCAAACGCGTGGCCGCCAGCATTTCCCCACAGTCAAGGCAGGTAGGAGCTCCTCGAATCCGAAGGGTTTCGTGGAGATACACCAGTCCCTGCGTGCCCCCTTTACCCAGTGCACGTTTTCGAAGATGCTGATTCAAAAAAGGACGGCCGATGTTGCATCATTGTGCTCCGGTGCCGGGTGCCGGCAGACCTATGAGGAGGCAGCACCGGAGCGGCACGAAGGAAATTCCGAGGTGCACCTTCACTACGTAGGATTGATGCCCCTCCCCCTCATTTTCTCCTGGTTTCTTCAACCTGAGCAAAGGGCACGCATAATATTTCATGCAATTTTTTGGCACACGTCTGATTAATGAAGCTTTTCGTTGTGATCGAGGTGAGAAACCTATGCACAATTCAAAATGTTTATTAATCTTCTGTTGAGCAGTTTAAAGCCAACGCAATGCATATATATGTATATGTATATATATAAATCTTTTTCTAAAAATGTTGTTTAACTCGTTGTGAGTTGGATTGGCTGTATATCGGTAGCAAATGACGAATTGGACTTTTGATGCCGGGCCTCCAGAATGAAATTTCTATTGTACCCTTGAGACTCGTACTTTACCAAAATTGCTTTTCAACAATCCAGCCATACAAATGCAATGCAATTGTAAATGCAAATTGTTACATTTTATTATAAATTTAAAGCGAAAATTTCCGCGCTGGTGCCCAGTGAAGTGTACCTTATCCTACCATACGTTTTAAAATTAAAGTAAATGGAAAATAAAATGAAACACCTTTAGCAACAATGATCTCATTACGTTCCAGTAATGAGATGCTAAAGTGTACACTGACGTAGAAATATTAAAATGGTTTTATAGCATACCATTTGTATTGCGCTCATGCTACGTTTATTGATCGAACACCATTTTAAACCAAATATGCGTTTTATTTTTTGAGCTAAGTAGCAGTACGACATGACACCATTCCTCCACAAAATTTCTGTCAGCTAGTCAGTGCATAAGCTTATTTTCTAGACCTGTCAGGTGCCTGCTGGTTGTGAGGGGGTTCATCACCCATGGCTGGGCGGATGGGAATAGCATGCATCTTGCCTCTGCATTCCTGTAGGTGTTGGGGCATGGCAACTTGTGATGGACTTAGTCAAGCAAAAAGGCTGCAATCTAGTAGGGTTAGCTGAGACGGCTGTTTTCCATGATGGTTCAGCAACTGATCTGGACTGGGGCCACCTTTGGATTGAGCACTGACAGTCGTATGAGACTGAGACAGAGCACAGGGTCCAATGGATTCTCTACGCCAGTGTTTGTCAATCTGATCCTTGGGGACCCACAGACAGTCCACGTTTTTGCTCCCTACCAGGTGCATGGAAATATGGACCGACTGTGGCTCCCCGAGGTTCGGACTGGGAAATACCACTCTACGCTATTGCATATCCTGGATTTGCCCTGCTATGACACCCAGTCACATGTGCTCTTAGTTCAGCCTTTGTGCAATGTTACACAGATGCATTTTAAACCTTAAAGAGCCACAAAGATAAAGATATTTTTGCTCCAAAATAAAAATAAGAACAGGGCTTCCCTTAAAGTATTTCGTATTTAAAGTATTTTAAGTATTGAAAAACCTGTGTCTTAAAGGGTATGTGGAATGCAAACATTTCTCATATTAAAATAGCAGCTTGATATGTAAACTGTAACTGATCATTAGCTGATGAACTGAGATAAATAATATTTGGGCTCTGCTACCCAACATAGTAAAACCTTCAATGCTTATGGCTGTTTTGCAAATTTGGTTAATGCCAGAATTCTCATTTAAGATGTTTTGGATTTCTAATCTTGTAAAGATAAGACATTTATAATGCACTGCTGACAAACTGAATAGATTTGCAAAAGTATCCTCTGGGCAGACGAGTTATTTGATAAGATACTCCACTATGTCTCCTCTATGACGGTGGTATCTTTTTGTATAGAGCATGCGTATTACATTCTGTCGTGTAATGCCCTGTATCTTGCCAGTGCCCCGTGAGCTGCCCTGATATTTATCTATAACTGCACTTGCCTTGTTTGCATTTTTATTTTGCTATTCTTTTATTGACTCAGGTGTGCATATACAATATGGTTATTAACTGCCCCACTCGTCCCTAAGCAAAAGTAATCATAAATAGTTGATGACAAAAAAATACATTTAACTTCAAACGTGGTATTTTGCGATCAGTACTGAGACATTTCCCTTGGATTTAAGTTTTTATATCGATGAGAGAGGGCAGCGCCAAAACTATATATTGTGTAACTAGGAATGGAGTTTTTCTTTAAGCTACAAAAAATTGCAGCGATACAAAAAAGTCTTGGCTCAGAGATCACCTTGGTGTTTAATTTCGAGTCGAGCGGCTTGTGTATCCTCCACTCTGGGAGCATCATTATGAAGCCTATCAGGCACAGATAAAGGCGATAAATAGTAGGTGGATTGTAATGACACATCTTAGGCTGCCTTTCCCTGTTGTGCGTTTTCATCCGGGTCCCTGCCCCGCAGGCTGGATCTCATTATTATGATATAGTCCCAGGAGTATATGTAAGAAATAAGTGGCAAAATGGAAAAACCAGGGGTGGGGGGGAGGCATTGATCATTTCAATTAAGCTCCTATACTCTGAAGATATGCAACATTTATAATAAAAACGCAGTCAACAGACGAGCACGCAAGAGAAGTGTCTCCTCTGATCCAAATCTTAAGCCATTCTACAACAATGGCAGGGCAAAAATGAGTTCTGAAATAATATAGATACCTATAAATGGCAGAATGTTAATGCACCTAGCTATGCAGTTATAGGAAGGTGACTCAGGTAATTATTTGCAAATGTAGAGTTTGTTAAATGCTTGGCTCAGATGTGGCAAAATGTATTATTAGCTAATTAATTAACCATTACAAAACTGCTTTTCACAAGAAGGCAGATACATTACAGGGAAATTGTAGCCTAACCATACTATAGCAGTAGCTTTGTGCTGTAACCTACCCATAGTAAGACATCTACAAGAATATGTCTATAAAGATTTCCATACTGGTACCATTGTTTCCAATTAGCATGTCGCAAACATTGTTTACGCTCTTATTTGGGCACTTTTTTTTTTTTAATTCCACAGCATAAGATGCTAATTTAAAGACGGTTTGTCATTAACAGCAGTTCTGTTGCGTTGGATAGTTTGTATCTGGCTTCAGTTCAGACAGCAGGGCCTAGTTAAGCTCCTCGAAAAATTTTGAGCCCCAACTGCTTTCCTTATTCCCGCGTAGCAACATGGCTACTATTTCTCAAGTCATTTTCTGCTTTACTAATAATTTTCCACCCCGGTGATGGGCAATGATCTGTCAAATCATTCACAGAGCTTTCAGACTGGTTATAAGACTAGGTCAACTTAGGTCAATTCAGCAGATAAGCATGGGTAACTTTGTAGCTAATAATGTTAAAGCTATTTGGGTATATGTAAATATACAGTGCTACTGGCTAGATAATGTTCTCATGTGTGTGATTAAAAGTGTGGTTTAATTCAGAAATTATGTCATGTTTTTAACACATGAAGGTGACATGATAGTTGTACCTTGCTGTATCTACAGCAGATGTCACTGATGAATTCTGTTTGTGTGTTTTTCAGGCATGAACTAAATAATAATTCCTCTTTCCTGAATCAGTGAACTGAATCACCCCAAACACCTTGTTGACAGGTCTGTTTTAACGCATTCATTTTTTTTTTTTTCGAAATGATGACGTAAAACACACCTGGGGTCCCTTTGAGGGGAGAGGTTCCAATGAGAAAACTCCAGAGTGTGCACACAGACATATGTGTTGCATTTGTTCAAAGGCATGCCCCAATTCACAGGGAGTCCACTGAAAGGCCATTTCAAAGGCACAGAGTAGGATAGAGTGTTGGTGGGGGTGGGCGGGGGGGGGGCTTGTAGACAGGAATCGGTTATTCATGCTGATGACTGTCCTCAGCCAGCAGACCCAGTTGTATTGCACAATGTCATCCGTCAATCTAAAGACAAGCTTCTCTTCTATTTCTGGCTTGGAAAGTCATAAAAAAATGACAAGCATTGGCCTTTTAGCCTACATATAAACTTCAGCTTGAATTTAGGCCATTTTTTTTTATGGTGGTGAATTCAAAAGTTTGTATGTGTGTAACTTTGCTACAAAGGGGTGACGTGGCATGATCAGTGTCACTACATAAGGCAACTAAAAAGCAAACCCTCCTCGTATCTTTTTGTGAGGGTCTCAGATATTTAACGTTTAAAAAAACACTTTCAAGGTATTTCCCTTTACCTTGGGGATTTCTGGGAGATGGAAGGAGTCAAAATGCGGAGGAACCGGCTTGCCGATCCAGAAAACAGAAACTTATTTGTGATGGTATACACCTCTGATATGTTACTGCCATGCGCGCAAGAACTTCCTCAGTATCCAAAAAGTACATCTCCATTGTCCTTCCATCACTCAATACTGCATGCAACAGAGTTGGGGATGACTCACTTTGTGCATTTCATGATTTATATGCCGTAACACAAAGTGGAGTTTATATCATGCAGTTAGCATGACTTCTTAGCACAGGAGGCATCCACCACTGAGTTGAGGTTAGTACCAGAGACTGAGCTGCCACCAAAGTTAGCTATTTATTCACAAATTAATGGCTTAATTTACTCAAGCTAATGAAAAGCCACAGGAGGCCCTGATTTCCTTACCTAATGCATAAGCAAGCTTCTTTTTTATCTCTTAGATATAAGCAACATTGTTCTTATTTGTACCAGACTCATAAGGATAACGAGTAATACATTCTTGTCAATATGTAGTATTGATCGAGTAAAGTCAGAGCATAATCAGTATTTTAATACACTACAGAAATAGCAATAGTTTAACCTGTTTCCCTAGCTAGTTTATTTGAAATTCAAGTTCAACATGAATATTTAACCAATATGATATGTAATCAGTGGTCATCTGTTTATTTGTTAGGCTACTTTTTAATCTTATGTATCTTATTAGTTATGATTTTTATCAAATCCCAAATTTTAAATTTTTATTGTCCAGCAGTTGGGGTATATCCGGTCCAAACTAGATGTGACCCACATTTGGTACAATCCCATGAATTTTAGCTTTCAACTTAACTGACAAAAGATCCTTTCATCAGTTAAAATGATTGATCACCTAGCAATCTGGATAAAATACGCAATTAAATTGCTGGTAACATATATGCAAATAATCCATTTTAATCCACTAATATCCTTAAAAATGGGGCACATTTGAATGCAATGACAGGTTGTCAATTGGTAAAGGACATGGACTTTCAATCGGATGTTCATCAGTTTAAGGTCAAGAAGCAAATTTGTGGTTGTACCAATGAAATGTAGAACTATACTTCATTTGCTCTTGTCAAATGAAAAGTTATATAAATGCGAAATAGTGAATTAATTTGGTGAACACATGAGATGAGTAAACTGATTAAAGCATCCAGATAGCGCTGGAAAATACTCCCAGGAAAAGCAGCGATATATGTGTAATGCACTTCTTCTGAGAGAAAATTTGACATTTACAATCCATGCAACCCTCCTTTGTCAATAACTGCCTATTTACAGGGTTACGCTGGTTATGTAGCCACCGGGAATGTTGAAATGCGTAAAATCATACACACATTACAAAACATTTACCATCTAAGCAGATATAAATTGATGAAATGAATCATACTTATAATTTAAAGCATCAGCTGAAAGCAAGAGTCAAAGGCCTTGCCAGTAAAATTGTTTCATATAAACAAGGCAGGTCATGCATAAAGAATGTGCTTCTTGGCTACTACAGTATTCAAACACCTTCTTGATGTGCCTCTCTGATACTTTAATTTATAAAAAGGAACAAAGATATATTTTTTAATACTTTATATGTTTTTTCAAGATTGTACTTTCATGATTAAAAAGATACACAGTTTTTGTTTATATGTTTTTATCTTTAAGGGACAACCATCACAGCCCCATAAAACCTTAAAACATCTTTATTTATAAATTATGTACTAAAAATACTAAATCTGTAGCAAAGGTGACAAATACTTTTCTGGGAGTGGTGATTAGAAAAAATGTCAATTGCAATTACTGCAGTGATAGGTTAACAGCAAATGGATCTCCCATCTTTGCAAACTGTTTTTCAGAGCGCTGGAGTTCATCTTGGTGGTTCTCTGCACATAAAACCATAGTAACGTTCCAGCCACCTCCTTTGTCTGCCTCCCATGTATACTGAGTATCTAAGAGCATCATAATCATTCAAGGACATTAATATTTATCACTTAAATGGTTATTGAATGGGTACTCTTTGTTTTTTGGGTCAGCAATCAAATTTGCATCTTTCTTTTCAGAATTTGTATCTTTCAGATACAAATTTGAAAATGAATGATGAAAAATACATTTTTAAAAGCTAGAAGAGGCTAGAATTTTTGCCAAAATACTATAAGGAAAGGCAGTAAGCTGCCCCATTGTTAAGCCACTTTACCAATGGCTCTCCCGTACACCCCATCGAAGCTGCACTCTAGCCTGGTGGAGCCACAGCGAGGCGCTGAGTCACAAATTGACTTGGCACAGAGTCAAGAACAGAGGAGCTTCCAGTAGCTGTTGAAGCAGGGTATTCTCTGCTCTTAAGGTGTGAACGAACCTGGATAAACCTAACCTAGGAGAGGCGTCAGCCACGGTACCAGTGTGGCCGCTGCTGGGTCACGTCTACATGCAACACCTGTCCTGCCCTTTAGTTTCACCGAGGGGGGGGGGGGGGGGGCTTTAAAA
>JAAGVU020000006.1:222980-233793 GCA_011763525.2 Mormyrus iriodes | reverse complement strand
TCTCTTTTGGTGGCTAATGAAATCTAGAGTTGTAGTTAAAAGGCCATCTGCCTTACCCTGTTTTCGTCAGCTGGGTTTCAAATCTGAAGAGATTCATCAAGCCAGACCCGATAATCGCTTTTAGATGGAGCTCAAGATGTGTTTCAGAGGCTTATGGCTCGGAAAGCTTACGCATCATTTTAAAAAATGGGAACTTGAGTAGGGAAAGTTCATCATGCCAAAGTCATCATTTGCATGCATCCAATTAATGTGCAAACATTCTTATGAAAGTCTTAGTATACTTTTATGTTTTTGCTGAAGCTTTTTGTTTTTTTAACAAACGAATATTACTTTCGCTCCAAGCCGCATGTGTGAAAAACCTGGTCCTTCTGTTCACAGAAAACACCCACGAGACCCGAGGATTGGTGGATGAAACTGGGCGATTTTATTAGCATCTCCAGGATGCATCGTGAGGGCGAACTGAGAAACTTACAGAATAACCACTTAGCTCTCTGATTTAATGCTTTGGTGACTCTGGCATCCACTGTTTGAAAAAAAAAAAATATTTTTGTTTCATAAATCTCAAGCTTAAAATGGCACCATTTGCTAAAACCTACTGTGGTTTGGTAGCCTAGCCACTGCTGCTAATGACATTTATTGTGGCCCACAAAAGGCTCCACCGTCTCCATTTTTCTTTAAAAAAAATGTTTACATCTGGATGAGTGTGACATCCCACCTCACCAGAATTGTCTGGAGATCACAGTAGACAGGGGACTGTTTCAGAAAGCAGGATTTCTTGCTTAGCCGGATAACGTGTTGGATTTAAGGTACCTCAGTTTACATGGACTTAAGCATCATCGACTTACATTTAGCCCAGACTTAAATCCGACAAGTTATCCAGCTAAGCAAGAAATCCTGCTTTCTGAAACGGGCCCCAGGAGCCACTAATTGAAAAATTTCTGTAGTAAACCAATACTACAGAAAATGGAGGGTGAAAACATGACTATTTTTGTGCAATACCAATAACTGTACTTTGCATATGACACCACCGTCGGGTCTGGGTTTAATGTGCGTCGGGTTGCGTCACACCTACAGGGCTGGAGGTTCGTATCCTGCCCCCAGCTCTATGTCTGTAGAGTCTGCATATTCTCCCTGCTTTTACACAGTTCCTTCGTTCAGTGCAATAATGTGGTTATATCAATCACTGTCTCCAAATTGTCCAAAAATGTGTGAGTATATCTACTGTACAGGCCTGGAGTCCCACCTAGAGTGTCGTTTCACATGCACCCTGTGCATTGGCCACATTTGTGTGTGTGTGTGTGCGTGTGTGTGTGTTCTAGGTATATATTACATCGTGGGGACATTTGGTCCCCACAATGTGATAAAAATCTGTTATTTTGATGTTGTGATCAATATGTCAAAATGATCAATATGTCAAAATAACATGGGAAATTCAATTGTATAAAAATCTGTGACAGCAATGAAACAACTAAAAATGCCAAGAGACTTATATTTTGTTTGGTTACTCTTGGTTAAGGTTAGGGCTGGGTAGGGGTAAGGATGTTAATGTTGGAATTAGGGTTTTGCCCATAGAAATGAATGGACGGAATCTACAAAGATATGCGTGTGTGTGTGTGTGTGTGTCCAAAATAATGCTCATTGATATTGGTGTGAGTAGCAATTCCATCTGAATTAGTTAAACATTAGTTAAACGTTTAATGGTTCATTAAGCAATGGCAAGTTCATGAAAACAGTGAGGTTTAAAAAGCAATACCTGTATTAAAAAAGCCTTTTGTGAGTCTACATCAGATCATCAGATCTCTACATTAATATCCACTTGAGAGGGCATTACGGCATGCTGCCTGAGTATTCTCATTCACCATCATGTCATTTGAAGTGTAAATGGTGCCTTTGAAAGATACACGTTTAATCATTAACAGACCGGCAGAAAGTATTTCTGCTGCATTTCATATCCCGATTGCAAACTAATCAGAAAAATGTGACATCTGTACAAAGTTTGGGGATGGGCAACTGAGTGAGCAAGATTCTGGAGAAATCTGGAAAATTATAACTTGGATTTCAACGGACAAGATAAACAGGATGGGAAACAAATTGTCAATATTTTATATGTCATATTTGCGATATAGATTATCTTTGAAGCAGTAGTTGTGTCCCCCCAATATTCATGTATAATATAATATAACTATGTTAAAATAAAGCCTACTTATTCTCACAAAAATGGCTTTCCTTAAATTCTTATTGTAATTAAAAAGTTATGTCACTCATCACTGAATCCACCATTAAAGTGGCTATTTCCTTTTTCTCTTTTTCATTTTTCGCCATCACAAAGACTTGTAACTTTTGAGTCTGTTCAGACAGCCCATAATTTAATGTGTAAACTAAATTACAAGACTTTTAGTGTGACTTTTACTATGATGAATACATATTATGCATGGTGTTAATATTAAAAATGATTATTATATCATCAAAAAGGACTGAGCATATATTAACATGCTTTTTCTTAAAATCTTAGCAGGCATAGATCTTGAAATAGTAATCACATAAAAATAAACATCAATGACACCGAGCACAGTGTCTCAACCAACCACGACTCATCGAAACAACCCTAACAATGCCTGTGAGGAAAACAGAAGCAAAGCTGGTGCCTCCGCTTTGCTCTCAAAGACAGGTTCAGAGGCAGATCCTGAGGGAAGCTCCTGCTTGGAAACACTGGGTTCTGCAGCCAATTACACCACCAGTGCAGTTAATGTTAGATTGCACACTAAATTCTCAGACCACAGCCAGAATGGTGCATACCTTTAAGTGTACTGTAGTCATCAGGGACACAGAAACGCAAGCTAAACATACAAATGGGCTTCTGACAGCTAACAATGAGAATTTTACTATAGTAATCAATCTCACAAATTTAAATTTAGCCTGTGTCATAAAAAGGAAGAAGACGACGCCCCACCAGTCTGTCACTCAACAGGCTTATTTTTAAGAGGATAATTAAATACAAGATCTTCATGAAACATGTAATTATTATTTTAAGTCTAAAAATAAAAAATACAAATGATAAGCCAAAAACAATAAAACTAAATATATGCTAGGGTACTGGAGAAAAAATCATATGAACAAGTATTAAAACGTTGTGTGTTAAATTTCGCCACAAAACATTTGTCAAGAGATTATATCGCTAAAGGCCAAAGCATAGCATTTTTTGAGAAAAAAAAATCACAAATTAGTCACATAAAGCAGTTCTTTGGCGGATTGTCCTTGGCAGTAGATGTGACCCAGTTAGGACTGGATGATTGACAGAGAATGATGCAATGAAAGCAAGAGACTATGACAGCAGTTGAACACGTCCATTTCAGCCCATGGTGCTCCCACGGTACCAAACGAAAACTGATACGAAGAGTTTCAGAGGAATATTTCATAATAGGACAGAGACAATTCAACAAATTATGTTACATTTAGTGGTAGCATATGCTAAACAGAAAGGAGTTTGAATCAATAATGAAGAATGATCAAGCCCCAGTCAACGATCAGACCGCACTCAAAATCTCATTACTGTAAAACAGTGGTTCTCAACCTGAAATAAATATTTAGTTTTTAGTCACTCATGTGACAAATTAGTGGTAGCTCTAGTTCTGGCCTGTTTTCATTTGGGGTTCCCTGGTTTCATAAAACGTGAAAAAACTCCTGTTAAAGAGACAATTGAAGAGAATTGAAACCGAGAGGTGCTCGTAAGTCTGATTGTGTCAGAAGAGAGATACCTCACAGTGAAAATAGTTACAACTGCTCAAGGCCTCATTTTAATCATTTAGTCTCGCACTAAAGACTCTTTATGCTTTTTTTGTATCTGAAGTTTTATATCTCTCAGTTAAGATGTTGACTAACCATGCTGTCTTGGTCATTGGTGGAATGTGCCATGTTGATTTCGCCCAGTGAAAAAAGAGCATAAAAATACAGTTCTGGACAGAAGTTGTAAGACACCAAAGAAAGTTGTGTTTAAAGCTATTCATCTGGACAGGAAGTGCATATTTACTCAGAAAAAAACTCTGTTTAGCATTAGATCGTATACATGCAAACAGTAATATAATGAAGAGAAACAGATTTCTTCATGACACGATTTAACTTCATGAGGTATTGATTAGCCAAACATGGTATTCTAGTTGTCGAGTTCTGCAAATGCATGGCTATATTGGACGGTAACTGCAAGTGCTGGGGAGATTTTAGGAGATGTTTTGAAACGGTTAAACTAACACTCTTCGACAAACATAAATTCATAGTTTTACACCAATGTAAACATAATTTAAACATAATTTTCTTTGGCATAGGACTTTAGTGCAGCACTGTCATTATTCATCAAGTGTTTCTCATTACATTTTTGGAGGCTTTCGATTGAATTGTATTAATTTCTGTTCAAATGAGACGGTCCCGCAATAATTATGTGAGCGAACTGGGAATTATCCTTGATCTCTCTTATGAAGTTCCTTGAGCTATGGCATTAAATAGGGCATCCACTTCCACAAAACCTTGTTCCATGAATACTGATAGTAAACCAGAGGCAAATGATTGAGGCTTTGTATAGAGCCTTCTATCCAATCTTCTAAATGTCAAGATTCACATTGTGCTATGCTCAAAATGGAATAGTGTTTCTGCCCCATCTGCTAAATACAAACTAATGAACTAGAAACTGCTTGGAAAAATTGTTGTGGGAGATTTGCTCCATGCTGCAGGAGCTGAATACATTACATACTATTTGACTCAGTGTTTTTTTTATTTTAATCAGAATAGCAGGGTAAATTCCAGTGGGGGGGTGGCTCCATTTCCAACACAGACCAATGAAAATGAGCATTAAGTTTTAATGAGAGTCGTATTTCATAGTGACAAAAGCATGGTCCTTTTTTACTTAAATGGATGAATCCACATGCAACTAGATGACATTACTGCAACAGCTGTGATGACAGGCGTGTGCTTATTGTCTTCTGACGAGGAAAGCATTTATTCTCTATCACACACAACATTCATGGTTTAATGTGCAAGTTTTCTGCTTTTTAGAATGTGCTGATTTTTGTGGTAACACTTTGGTTTAAGGTCTGCTGCTCACTGTTAACTATTAGTAAACTTATTAGTCACTTTGTAATACAATGGAAAATAAAAAGATTCACCTACAATCAAATTTTGAAATCTCTTACAAAGCGAACATAAACAAACAAACAAACAAATAAATAAATTAATTAATTAATTAATACACAAATAAGCATTAGTAAGCATATTTAGAAATTAGTTATACCCAGGCAGATGTGGATCAACAAATAGGTTTGCCTAGGCTGCAACGTAGGGGCGCAGAGTGATTAGAGATCTCTATTTTCTATTTTTTTTTTAAGCAGTCCTTTATTGGTTGCTTATTTCTTTGCAAGTTGCTGATTGGTTTTGGTAAATTAAACGGGGAGACCAGTTCTTAAATGTTCCTCTTTATTGGTGCTCTTCTTAGAATACTAATAAATACTTAAATACTAATAATACTTAAATACTAATGTATTTTCTGGTATGCGTAAAATGCAAAATGCATATGTAAAATGCATAGTCTGTTTTATACGTGAAATGGATTTTACGAGTGTAATTGATGGGTTTTCCGCCAGAAAAGCATGGAGGAAAATATTCTAATAGTAAGAACTTGTTTTACATTGTGAATGCGGTTGACACGCACTGGATCACAGCGTAATGCTTTAAGGTTGCCGCTATTGAGATGCGTATATTCAGTGAGGTCTCTGTTGTGCTTTGCTGTTCTTGCATATGACTGATGTGAAAATGTAAACTTGCTCTCATTTGATACAGGATCACATTCTCTGACTTAGTAGAAATAATTTTATAGTTACTAATATTTAATTGTTTTATACATTGTTTTGGGGAGCAGGCGGCAGAAAAGGGGCCTACGGAGAGTGTAGCCTAGGGGTCCCTGAACTCGTTAATTTGCCACTGTACCCAGGAGCATCCTGTGTCATGGATACCCTTCCAGATTTGCGGGGCCCAGCAATTAACAGGAGCCCTTGAATATTTAAAATTACAAGCAAAATTTGGATAATTCAGCATCGTATATAAGGAAAGAAATGGAATCTAATGGAGGTAGGGCCCATGAGCCTGACTGAAGAAATCTTGTATAAGAGAGCCCAGGGACTTGACAGAGAGTGGCTTGAATCTTGCTCAGAGTTTGATTAATACCCTCCTAGCAGCTGCAGGGTGGGGGACCAGTCCATCACATGACTGACATCTACCCTGCTCAGCTACAATGAAAAGGAAATACTTTCCTGCTCTTTTCCCTCTTCCTCTAAGCGAAATGCTTGGCTGCACTCGAGATGCTGTTTTGTGCCTTTCCATTCTGCCTCGTATTAAATTCTCAATTCTTCATTTGCGGCTCCCTTTGTGCCTCATTCTTGGCCCGGTGCATTTTTATGCACAGCTGTGGCGATGTAGGCGGCTTTTCAACGTTTTTCCGCTGGATTCCTGTCAAAACATACCCAGTGGATAATAAGCTCTTTGCCTTCCTGAAGCGGTCGTGACGTGAAGCGTTTTGCGCCACACAAAAGAAAATTGTACCTCCGTGGTGATTCGTTTTCCTGACTAAATTCGGAGCACGCTGCTTTCCTCTTTTTTGGTATTCAGTTTATTGCTTTTAGGATTAACTTCATATAGGTCTGAACGTAACCCGTATATGTGCTGTCTTTGTAAATTACCGAAATATCCATATCTAACCAGCATGCTGTAACACACAGGATATTAAACTCAGGAGTAAAATTCACCTTGCTATATGGTGACTCATGAGCACAGCTTTCTGAATTATATCTTCTCCTTAATGTCTTATCATCCTTTAACCTTAAACTAGTCAAAGCATTTTCTTTATCAGTTCATCTGTTTCAGGTAAAATGCAACGCCATGTTGGACTGTTGCCATCATTTATGTTTATGTTTTTATAATAAGCAAAAAGAGAGAAACTTGAGAGAAAAACGCGAAAAGTTCTTTGAATAAAACATTTAAGCTCCTTACGGCTGTCAGCATTTTCACACCGTATCCTCCATTGCCCTTGACAACGTTTTGCTGAACCTTTAACAACCTGAAATTCAGATAAACCTATATCTCATTGGCCTTTCTGCTCTGTGTGACTGTGTTTTCCCAGTTCCCTCTAACATATCCGACAATGAACTGAAAGCTTGCTCGAGTTTTGATATTCTGCTAGGAAAGCAACATTTAAAAAGACAAAATAAAAATGCTCAGTATAATTTATTGCGTGCCTTAATACACATTGCTGTGTTTTGATAATGAATAGTGAGCTCGCTGCCTTCACGCTGTGTTACTGCTAACAACGGTATAATATACACTCAGTGGCCACTTTACTTGATATACCAGCTTGTTTCCATGAACTGTCTGCTCCCACAAACAGCGAACAATGTAGCTGCAACACAACATCTAAAGCATGCAGACAGGGTCAAGAGGTTCACTCACTGTCCAACTGTCCTCGTTTTAGAAGGGCTGAAATGAGATTTTGAACAAGGCATGATTGTAGGTGATTTATATGGTTGGGGCCATTTTTTAATGATTATTTTCATGACCTATGAAAGCTACAATTGATGACTTTTTCTTTGTTTTTGGAGAGGCTCGTTTTTTCTTGCTGGTATGAAAGTAACTCTTGTATTTGTGATTATTTATGAAATTTTCCCCATTGTTTTTTTATTATTTTATTTTAATGATTGTACAGGTCAGTAAAAATAGCTCTGGATTTTGCCTGAATCCGGTATATTATATAATAAATCAAATTGTATAATTGGTGCACCTGCTGTAGAGAATTAATAGTTTTTGACTGTTTATGCAATTAGCACAAAGCAAAACGTTAAGGGTGACACGGTAGTCACAACCAAGCCTCCATTATTTATTTTTCCAGTCTGAATATTTTTGCTTCTTAAAGCCTCTATTTTGGTTCTGGACAAAGATATTTACACTGTTTTTTTTCTTTATAGCTTGTAGCTGCTAAATAAAGTAAATGTAATTTCCACTGAATGACCTTCATGACTAATGAAGTTGTATTTCGCTGGAAACTAAAGTAGTTTAAGGTGGTTTCATGCTGTGAAATGTAAATTTGCGACAGGCACAATTCATGTAGGTACTTTGATGAGAAGCTTGCTCATTTTCTCGGTTTCTCTATCGACTAAAATCTGAATTAAAAGGCAACAAAGAAAACATATATCAGAAGGAGACCAGGAGCTTGGCTTTTGGAAGTGAAGGGTAAATTTACTCAATATATTGTTAAAACGCACAAAGACCTCTAGGCTCACGTTTTCCATTAAATAAGCCCTCAGATGATAGATGATCTTGCTAAAAGCAAAGCTCCCACCAATGTTTTGATTTATTATGTTATTAAAGAAAACAAGTATATGCTCTATGGAAAAGGCAGGGAAATAACAGTTGGCATTTTATTTCACTATGCGCAAATAATCATGCAAAATACTGACCAATTACTTCGTAAAATTTTTACTCTTCATCATCTTTTGTGACAGGGGCCACCGACAATCGTGATATTACCCTATGTTACTTTGGCATTAGATAACTGGTGGTCACCACATTGTGTCAGCGAAATGTAGCCATACAGATGTAGTTCTGAGTGAATTGCTTATAATGGCAAAGACTTAATATTAGTAAAATGTTCACATCTGAACAGGTGAAACTTTCTCGTTGTTGATATTTCTTTCATCTTATAGGGAGTAAGGAGTGGAAAATCATGGAACTGGACTGATGGAATAGGTGTATAATATATACACCTATTCTTATAATAGTATGTCTGTACAATCTAGTATAATATAGAAGGTTTGTGCTGGTTTATTATCTAGTACATCAAACCACATGTCACTTAATGCTGATACTTTTTATTTCTCACTTTTTATAAACTGGAGCAGCAAATCAGGCATCACTGGAATCTGCTGAATTCCCCAGTTTATCCACACCTACCCTTCTGACAACCATCAGCTTATAAAATGTCTGTTTCATATTATTTCTAGTGTTATGCTTTGGGCTGAAACTCTTGATGGACTGACCTTCTATGTTAGGGAAACTCAACTGGCAGACACTGGAAACACAGTGTAATCCGTTTATGTGGCTGATGAAATTTAGGACCTCCAGTAAAAATAATGGAGTACCCCTGTACCATATTATTATCGATACATCCAATGATTCATCCATCCAACTATTTATCCTGGTTAGGATCATGGGAAGACTAGAGTCTATTCCATGTAACACAGGACACAGTACTAGTGATGTAGTCAAGACCACCTAAAGTGAGACCAAGTCATTACCAAGACCAGAGTGTATCGAGAACGACACAAGACCAAGATCAAGTTAGGGCTAGACCAAGTCAAGATCAGAAACAGACTCATGTTGGAGTTTACACAGCACGCTATAAAATGTGGAGCATAGGTACCATCCTGGGGCAGTACGGCCTAAAATGTGTGTCAAAGTATCATTTGAACCATGGATGTTTTTTCTTAAAGTTTCAATATAAATGCTTCTGGACAGGTAAAGCACAGGTATGGCTGCTGCATGACGTAAGGGCAAAGGTTTGCTCTCAGTGTAAAAACCAACACAAAGCACACACATCCAAATGATACACTCTGGGTACTGGACAGAGGAAACAGTCAGTGAAAAAGGATGGAGTCGCACACCAGATGATGCTCCCCAATTTTTAAATATTTTTCTACATTGCATGACGTTTTAGGCCCACGCCCTTCGTGAGACAAATTAAATCTTTATCACTAATATAGCCAAATTTAATCACAGAGGAGCTAGCTGACATGTTGACTGGAATTCAGTTGGAATGTCTGGGAGCATGTGACGGTTAAGGGATGTGGGGAAGAGTATATGGCCGCTAAAAAAAGAAACAAACGTAACATTTTCTCAAATAAAAAGCACCTTATTGGTTGCATTTGAACTTTGAAGAAGGACGTTTTACACCCAATAAGAGTACCGTGTTAACAAACAGATGAATGTTAAACCGTTGTGATAAATATTGAGGCGTTTTGATGAGTGGTCTTCACTGGTCTTGAAATAAAACCTCAAGCCTCTGTATCTGAGACCGAGACGAGAATGAGTAAAAATAAAGTCGATTCCTAGATGAGACCAAGACTGCAAAAAAGTGGTCTTCAGACCAAGACCGGTCTCGAGTACTACAACACTACACAGTACAAAGGTACACCCTGGATGGTATGCCAGTCCACCACAGGGCACAAACATGCCTGCACTCAGAACACTATGGGCAGTTTGGGCTATATAAAGACTGACATCCCATCCAGGTTGTCCCCTGCTTCTCTCTGTGTACTTCCAGGGATAGGCTCTGCATCCACTGTGTTTAATATTGATACACTGCACTGAATTCTGCATTAATAATGCAAAATTATATACATTTTTGACCCTAACACAAACGGAAAGACTGGTAGAAAAATGTATTAACTGCACATGTTTCCTGTGCTTTCTTACTAATATGCTGTGTTACACTCAATCTACTTCCTGAACTCTAAGAATAGATATCTGCATAAAATTTTGTTCTTTTACCGTAATAAATAGAGTACAGTGAACGCTACAATAAAACAAAGAACCGTATCTTCTCCAAGTATAATTCAATTTGGTTGTATTATTCCATGCTGTTGTATTTCATTGGTTAGATGTTTTTTTTTTTATACAAAAACTTAAATGTTATTACTATCCTGCCATAGTGAGCAATATATTTTCTTAATTTCATAGTATCTTATTCTGTACAACTTTTCAAGACAAAAGCAATATTCCTAAT
>JAAGVU020000006.1:209124-222880 GCA_011763525.2 Mormyrus iriodes | reverse complement strand
TAGTGAGCAATATATTTTCTTAATTTCATAGTATCTTATTCTGTACAACTTTTCAAGACAAAAGCAATATTCCTAATGCAATCATGTTAATATTTTAGTTATGTAATTTCAGTACATTAAGCATGGCACAGACCTTGTAACATTTGTAACAATTTTGTATTTATTCAGCTAAAATGTACTCTTTCTATATGAAAAATCCTGCATTTATACAGTATATATGTCTGGCGTCTCTTTTGTGCTTGTAGAATTGGCCTTAATGTTTGACTGTATGAGTGAATTTGAATGTGCACTTGTAATATGCAGTTCCCAGTTACGCCCCTGCTTGTACCCTTGGCATTACACCATTAGCTCCACATCACCCCGACTGGTTAAGCAGAAATAGATTGGTGGTTTCTGATGTGTAATCCCTATTGTGGAATAAAATGCACGGGAGTGAAAAGGCAAATCTTCAGTTTCCCAAAGCACTCTCCATATAGAAAACAAATTGGCTGTAGCTTGCATGTAATCTATTTGTATTAATATGAGCTCCTGGCGTTGAAGTACATTCCTACATCACAGAGTACATCTCACATATTAGCTTTCACTGAGAGCCTTAGTGCATTAAAGGGCACTATTGCGCACCTAGTATTTCACAGCTGCGTTTTCAGGTTCTACCTATATTTATGTAATTTTAGAGCAGTCTAGTGTAGTTGTATAAGTTTCCTAGGATCTTAGTATTCATAAGGTCCTACTAAACTCCATGTGTAACTGTAACAATTTATTGCATTTGATGGTTTGTTTATGGAATATTTGGCATAATTTGGTATATTCTCCAGCTGTTCCAGTATACTGCTACAGACATTTTAATATCTTAATGTCCATCTACCAATATTGTGTAACATGATTCACAGGGTCATAGAACATTCCCAAGTTAATTGGTGGCTGCAGCAATTTGCCCTGATCCACGATTTGCTCATCACAATAAAGTACCACTGATTTTATGGATGTTACCCTGGCACCTGAGCTTATCTGCTTTCCTTGGTTAATGCTTCACAGCTGGTTGACCAAAAAATTATTGTGAAATGCTTGTGTAATCTACTGGTGCTGTCAAATCCCCTGTGGACTATCCAGTCATTATGACCGTCATTGAAGACCTTTGGATCATCTTAGGTGTGTTAATTTTGACACACATTCACTTAGGGAAGTGGTGTAGGGAGCCACCCACTGGCTCAGTGATGGAATCCAACCGGACAGCCGAGGGCTTTGAATGTATGTCGGCCCTTCTGGGCTCTCCTGAAAAGTTACTTACATCAGACTCCACTTAAGATCTCGTATGAATATTCTAGCTTGTTTAGTTCTGGGCTGTCCTGATTACGCCTAGACTCCCCTTACAGTTGACTAACCCCACTCATCCTAGGCAGTAATACTGTGCAGGATTCACTTTTGGCCGATAAAGCAATATCCCTGCCCGCAATGTAAAATCAGCCTAATCTCGATTCAGGGACTGTAGAGCAGCTACAGACTCGGAAGTTATGAGCATGTTTGTTCTGTCTAGCTCAGAGACCATACAGAAGCAGTATATCTGGGTGATGTAACTTAGGGGCTGCACAGCAAGGCAGTATGTTTGGTCACAGCAGCTCAGGGTCTGCCTAAAGACAGTATGTTTAACTAATTCAACTCAGAGGCTGAAAGTCTAAAGTCAGCATGTTTGGTTAACTAGCTCAGGGACTGACTCAGTATATATATATATAGCTAACTCAGCTCAGAGGCTGCAAGTGTGGCAGATTAGTTAGTTCAGGGACCAGTTCAACGGTAGTTTGTCTGATAGACTCAAGTCAGCGACCGGATTGTACCTTAACCTTGTCTAGTATAATGTAGCTGCTCCCCTGCAGTTTAATCGAAGCAAACCACTAATTGGCAAGCTAGGAATGCTGTCTATCAGTACTAACCTGGAATTATGGTAACACCACTAGCTAGGAATTTACCAGAGTTGGCAAGTTCAGACAATCAAGAAGTAATCAAGACATGGTTTATTCACTGGGTAGAAATAACATACCCCAATAATAATTCAAAACCATGGCACAGAGATCAACCTAAATCTAACCTAAGTGGATACATAATTACCTTATACATATAAAATACAACACATACATACCCCAGCAGAAGATATATACAGTAGTTTCAAAATAGATCTGACTACAGACACTCATCATGCTGCACCATGTGTGAGCCAGTGTGTCCTCAGTAAAGGCAACACATGGTGAGTATACTAATCACCAAGTGGAGGTTCTGGCTAGAGAATCAAAACGTAACTAACTTGCCTGCTGGATCTGCTCTTTGTTGTTTGTGGGTTTCTGTGTGTGATGCATATATAGACACACACATGCGCGCACATATACAGTAGTTTTGGAGGAGTGTGACCTGAAAGTGAAAGAAAAGTGGCCAATGAGTGCTCAGTGTATGTGAAACCTCCTTCAGGACAGCTGGAAAAGCATCCCAGGAGGCCATCTCATCAAACTGGCATAGAGGAGACAGTAGGGTCAGCCAGTCCCAGGAGCAATTGGGGTTAAGGGCCTTGTTCAAGGGTCTAATGGTGAGATCACTCTGCCGACTATAGTATTTGAACCAGCAACCTTTTGAGTCCCAACCCACAGAGATGCCCCCCCCCCCCCCACAACAATGTTTTTTTTGTTTAATACTTTCTTGGTCAATGTCTGATTCCATATATGTTATTTTATAGTTTTTATGTCTTAATAATTATTCTGCAATATAGACAAGATGGTTAGCACTGTTGCCTCACACCTCTTGGAGCCGGGTTTGAGTCTCTACCATGGCTCCATATGTGTGGAGTTTGCATGTTGTCATTGTGGGGTTTCCTCCAGGTACTTCAGTTAATTGGAGTTACCAAATGGTGCATGTGTGAGTGCACCCTGTGATGGGTTGGCAACCCATACTGGGTTTTTCCCTGCCTTGTGTGTGTGTGTGTGTGTGTGTGTGTGTGTGTGTGTGTGTGTGTGTGTGTGTGTGTGTGTGTGTGTATATATAATACACACATATGTATGCATATATATACATTAATTCATGAATGAAACTTAAAAAACTACCAAATGAAGTTTTGGTCGCAGTATAGTAAGTGAAATAAGTCAAAATACAAAGACATAGGACAGAAACCAAGGCATCATGTAGGAATATTTCTTCCAATCGAGAAATGAATGTCTGGTCAGAGCTACTAACGAAAATGAATATTAAAGCTGATGATTTTTAGCACAAAACTGATCTTTAATTAAACCGTTCACTTTGAATCCTTTACTAAATTAATTAAAAGTTTAACGTTGAACGAGGCAGAGCTGCACTTCGGCAAGGTGCAATTTGGACATAAGGAGGCAGGGCTGGGCCTCGCCGGGCTCCGCCTGTATTTAAACCCTGAATACAGTATATTGCATGTAGCTGGGTGGGCAGTCAACTATAATTAAAAAATGGCATAATTTTGTTTTTACCCATTAAACCGTTCAAACACCTGAAATGCAGTAAGAGATGTTCTGCACAGCAGAAATGCAGCAGTGATGTCACACATATTAATGTGGATTTAGTGGCTATGCTCGTAAAGCCCATTATTGTCCAACCGGTGCTTTTGAAGGACATCTAGATTCTGAATCACTATACTATCAGACCATTATCTCTCTTTCAAGGTGAACTTCACAAAAAAGGTATCATACTTTGATGTTTTCTTTCAAGATGCATTTCTTTTTGGAGACCTCATGTATTATATTTATGTTCAAAATATTAAGTAAACTTGTAGAAGCTGGTAAATAACATAATTACTTAATCAATGCATCAAGCACATTAACTGCTGAATAATTTTCATGGGTTCTCTAAATGGGCTGAATATGCAAGTAATACTATGATGTAAATCCTTTACACTTCCTCACAAAATTAGGTCAGATGTTTATAGCCTTTCTATTGACAGCGGTGAAACTCTTTCCACCTGCTGTATGGTTGTCTGAAAATGAAATTTGAATGGCAGATTTTTCCTTAACTATTGGGTATATTCATTTTATACCATTTTGGTTCCATGTCAGTTTGGGAGAGAGTTAAAGGATCTACATTGTTATTACCAAGGTACATGGCCAGGTTTTCTTCCAGCTTATCCTTTTAAATTAGCGTTCATGTACTCAATGCCAGGAGTGTCGCTAGAGGTTTTGAGCCCCATCAAATCATATCATATTGGACCCCCAACCCAGACTAAAACAATCCATCCATCCATCCATCCATCCATTTTCTATAACCGCTTATAGACTAAAACAATTAGGATCCAAATTTTTTACAGGCCCCTTTCACTCAAGGGCCTATGGAATCGTCCTAATTTTCCTCTACACGGCACCATTGCGTGTGAAGGGGACGAGGGCCACTCTCTGTGCGATACGTACCTGAGGAAGCTAAGTAGGACTCAAGTGTTGAGTCACAGTGGGTATTCCGAAAAAGAAGGTTCTATAACCCAACAAGTCAGGCGAATGCAGAATGTGAATCTAGGCAAAGAACCAGAGAACAATACAGAGATCAAGTCAGAATCAAGAGGACCAACCCAAATCACTATGCAAAAGAGAACTAGGAAACAAAGAAATGGACAAGAAAGCTGGGCTGGAATCCCAAGTTAACCTAAGAGCGGGCAGGTGAACATTACGAAAATCAGCACTGAGCAAAGATGCATCTAAAAAAAATGTTTAAAAGACGTTTAAATAGCTTGTGAGGGTGATTACAGATTGAAGCCATTTGGAGGTTGAAATGGCCACGGAGGACAACCACGCCCATGGGAGGTAACTGGTAAAATGGATTCTGGAACAGATGTGACACAGTGTTGCTGAAATGTGTGTTGTACAATAGGTCAGAAATCTCTGCCCCTGTCCAGGAGGTTGTGCGTTCCTGTAGCCACCAGTAATCATATGGATGGATGCTGGCTCGCCTCTTTCTCTGACCCATAGCTTTCCTCACTTGTATGTCATTTAGGACAAAAGCCAATGCTAAATGAATAAATATGAAATATTTTAGAAAAATGTTCTTGAAAACTTTTCCCGTCCCATTAATTGCAAGGTAATGACTCGTGACATATACCTTTAAAAGAGTGACTGGTGACTAAGCGTTTCCATTTAACCTGTGTAAACGAGGTAAGATGTGTTAGCATGCCACACTTCACCTGTGATTAACCTTGCCAGGAGCACAAATGCTTCCTCTTTAAGATAAATGGGTTTGGCATAAAAACACAGGGCCACCTGCACAAAAACAAATCCTGCTTCCGATATTATCAGAAGAGTAAATCTTAATTATTCACAAAGGGATTTAGCTTAGCAGCCAATTTTCTTTCCAGCTATCTAAAGAAGGACTGATGGCTGCAGATTACGGCCGGTGTGGGGGGTCTGTGGGTTTGGATGTGGTTAGAAGGTTGTTGGTTCAAACCCCACGTTCAGCTGAGTACTCATATCAGTGTTAGACCCTTGAGCACAAATCCTAAACCCAAATACTGCAGGGTTGCTGGATAAATGGCTGATCCTGTTTCCTGGCCCCAAGCTTTGCTCTCACCTGTGCATGAGTGTTTCTTAGGGGTGCATGGTTGAATAAGCAAAGACTGGACATTCCATTCTACTTTAATTTGCAGGCATTTAAAAATGAATATAGTTTCAGGTAGTAAATTGCTAAAATGTTCAACAGCAGCTCCTCTCCAAGTAGTTGAATTTATGAATTAAACTATATTATATATTGTATATATGTTTTAGGGCCAGCTGCAGGGGGGCGGTAGGGAGACGTCACTATCGCTGGTCCACCACCCAGAGATGTTCCTGCAGTGGAACTCCCAGTTAAATGGTGTGTTGGTGGTTCAGTGGGTTAAACCGTTGCCACCTACCTCCTGTGTTTGGGGTATGAACTCCACCCTCAGTCTGTGTGTGGGTCTTGTATATATTGCATTGATAAAAACCTGTTATTTTGACATTGCGGGGACCACTTTTTCAGTTCCCACAAGGGGAAACTCATTTTTATAAAAATCTGTGACTGCAATCAAAAAACTGAAAATGCCAAAAGTCTTGTATTTTGTTTGGTTACTTATGGTTAAGGTTAGGCTGGGTAGGGGGTTAAGGTTGTCATTATTGGGATCAGGGTTTTGCCTATAGAAATGAATGAACAGTCCCCACAAAGATAGAGTATAGGTCTGTGTGTGCGCGCGCGCGTGTGTGTGTGTGTGTGTGATTTACATATTCGCCCGGTGGTATTACAGTTTCTTTCACCAGTCCAAAAACATGCAGCTAAATGAACAGGGGCCTGTTTGGTGAAGTAGGATTACTTGTTTAACTTGTCAAATTTAAGGTACCCCAATTTAAATGGACTTCATCCATTTATTTTGTTTACTTACATTTAGCCCAGACTACCTTAAATCTGACAAGTTATCCGGTTATGTAAGAAATCCTGCTTCATAATACAGGTCCCTGGAGTTTCCAAAGTGCCCATAATCCTGTGCTCTTTGCCATCTCACATAAAATGGTTAAATGAGGGGTGGGTATTTAAAATGGCCTAAATCAATGAATCTGTTTCAGTAACTTCATCCAATCACATGCATGGTTTAGTTATTTCAAGTAGCATAATTCCCTTCCCTCAGAATCCAGAACATTCCTCCACTGTGAAATTGTCTGATCTTTTAATTTCTTTGGGCTGTGTCCTTTCAGTGTTTCTAATCTCTTTTACGTTTTAAGATATCCGTTTCATGTAAGGCAAGCTGCACTGCATGATACCGTTACGATCTCTGCGCCCCCAAACGTGGATGCTCAAACCACTCCACGGGGATCACCTTCTGACCAGACATCTACAGACCTCTCATATGTGCAACGTGCCTTTGTTACGTCTAAACCAGTTTCACAGAATTCCTCTGATTAATTTCAGTGTTCCTGTTGTATACTGCAAACACGCTCCAGCTGAGCAATATGTTTCTCTCTCTCTTACACAGCTCCATGTATTTTAGTATTATTATTGTGCACCATTCTGCCTGGTGTCCAAATAGAGCCATGCAGTGCAGTCATCAGCCACTCTGGTAAATGTGCTTTTCTCTTTTCATGAAGTGCTGTGAAATGAATCTTGGTGAGAATAAATTCTCAGTAAAATCCATCCATCTTTCCTTCAGGGATGCTGATCGTTCTGCAAGTTACATACTCAAAACACATCCTTTTGACAGAACAGTTCATCATTGTTATTCAACCAATTCAAAAATAATAAAAGACTGATGACCGGTAGACTGAAATATCTCCCTAAAAACCTAGGTAAATCTTTGCTGCGAAGTACTAATTTATTTCTGTAATTACTGTAATGCACAGTTGTTTTAAATCAGGGCTATTGCACAAGCAGTTGGAAAACTGCAACTCGGCAGATCCGGATAAGCAAAACATAAGGAATATCATGCTGGGAAGCATACAGATAGAAATTGGGCATGTTTAGCTACATATTTTTTTGCTTTCTGCCGAGACAAAGAAAGCATTTCTTTGGTCACAATGTTCTTTGATTTGACTAAGGGTTCTTCAGAATCAGGGGCTAAAAAGTAATTTAAAACTGATTGTATTATTGAACTCCATGCCAATGAGAAGACCAGGGGATCAATACTCCTATTTATGTGCAGCGGACAAAATGATATAATCTTACGAAGCCATATGCAATTAAACTATGGTTGTTATTCATGTATAACATGTTAATGCTTGAGTTTAAAGGTTTTTAAAACTTTACAAGTGATTTGAAGGCAACCAAATCCTTGAACTCAACATATGATGAAAGAGTGATTTTATACCTCTCCTAGAGTAAAAAAAATAACAGAAATAAGTGTAACAAGGTTTATTTACCCAGAATAATATAAGGACATACCAGAAATGTTTTTTGTTTTTTTTATCATTGCACTTGGCAGACACTCCCTGGGTGCTATAAGGCTCTGCAATTTTTTTGCAATGGAAGTGGGGAATAAATTATAAAATAGCCAAGATAGTTTTAATTAGTTATGGAAGCAGAAGATTGGAGGATTAATAGTTAGACTGAGAACCAAGATAAAGTCCCAGTGAAACTCCTTTTTTTGCTGTTAATTGGATCATCCCAGTTAATTAACTTGCATTGGAAATAATGTTACGGACTGAACTGTTGAAAGGAAATTTGCATGTGTCCTGATTGATTTAGCGAAGTAAGGATAGCAGAAAAAGAAGATAGAAAAATCATACAGGATGTGATTATTGCACTCTTTGATATATTATTTTATGGTGGAAGCCGCAGCGAGGCTAGATTGAGTAAATGGCCACCTATTTTCATAGTCTAGGTATGTTTCAAGTCACAATCACATGCTGCTACTGAGTAACCCCCTGAGCGCCTTCCTACACCCCCCCCCCCCAAACTTTGAGGAAATGGAGCAGAAGTTTGGGGGTAACGTGTTCAGCTGTGATGTTCCTGCCAGCTGCCACAGTTTTTTTTTACCAGCTCTCCATGGTTGGAAGCTCTTGTGGCCATGCACCTAATGATGTGTATATTTTCTTCTTCATTTTGCTGTTGTGTGGCAGATGATCTAATCCAGAATGAGTCACCACCCGCCACATCCTGCATCACCTGCACATGCCAGATTGATAAGGTACCAGTCATACTTGCCTATGGCATGCTTGTTCGACCGGGGAGTCACCCACCAAGGCTTACGTTATACGAAGTGGCTGTAGGGTCTCGTCTGTCAAGAGCAAGACAGCACCATCAGGGATATGGACCCAGAAACACTGCAGAGGTGCCAGGAGGACCATTTTAATGAGCTTAAGACTCTAACATGGTACATTGTAATCCAACACAGCGGATTTCTATCAATGAACATTAATCGCACTAAGTAAAGCAGTGCTGAGTCACAAAAAGGGTGTCAGGAAACGAAACTTTATTTGCCATCAGTACAAGTACATTGAAATTCCGTAGGTGTTGCTTATTCCAACTTCTCCTTTTAAGACGTACACAAAGCGGTCATTGAATCTTGGGGTCAAAGTGCAATTTCAGTTACTTATCAACCCCCCCCCCCGAAGCATTTTCCAGGGTTAATGGCCTTGCTCAGGGGCCCAGTAGTGATGTGATGTGACTGTTGTGCTGACCATAGGATTTGAAGCAACGCCCTTCCGATCACAGGCACGGAGGAATAACCCGCTGAGTCACATGCTGCCCCGTTACCCAGCGGCAGTATCCAACATATCCACAGAAGCACCTTCTTCCGCATGTAATTTCTGCAGCTTCTCATGAATTCTCATAAGTGATTCCTTGTGTTCTAAGTGTCCTGGGGGTTTCTTTGCTGGTAACACCTACAAAGGCATATTCAAGCTAATTTCAGAGTCTGGGTATTTCTTAGTGTCAGCAGCTAAAAGCTCCTGATAAGCTCATCTTTGAGCAGCAAAGATGTACCGTCTTTGGCTGCCTGGGTTTTGGGGAGGCTGTCCTTCCTTGAAAGGTTACTTAGCTACAAAATTGGTTCAGTGAAAATGTTGTGATTTCTATTTGCCAACAGAAGCAGCTGAGTTTATTTCGGGAGAAAAATCATATGTGTTTCTAAGATTTTTTTAAAGACTTTTTATCATGGAAAAGGTGTGTCAGGGGAGCTCCCGATGAAGGTCTCAGTCTATTGTGTCTCAGCACCCATTATGAAGGTAATGAGTTATAATACATTATAGCAGGTAATATGGACTGTGGACGACCAGACGCTCAGGCATTATCTGAGGTCCTAATGAGGCGGTCCCGTCCAATGAACTGTGCAAAGAGAACAGAATTTTTAGCCCTGAGTGCATTACTCTATAAATAGAGAGCAGCTGGATAAGTGTACCCCCCCAAGCCCGCAATGAGGAGGGAACAGGGCTGATTTATGCCAGGAACCCACTGGCTTACCAGCTCAAGGGTGAAGATCGCGCCAGATTTCATGGTTTGGAAATGAAATAATTTCACGCTCTGCAAGCTGGAGAATAAATCGAATTTCTTTTGGAGGTTACCTGCAATCAGGGCAGGTCAAACTTGATTAGCAGCAATGCAACAATAAATGGCTGTTTGAACTATTTTCAGAGATGGGACATTAATGGATTAGCCATAATGCAACAATGCTGGATTTAATTCAAACAGAACACTATATTCATAATCAAAAATATGTAATGTTCATATGGTTACCTTACAAGTTTTACTATGATGAACCTGCAACTGAGTTTGCTATTCCAATACTGTGATCACAGAATAACTAGAAGGTCACAACCTAACTCTAAAGTAGGATACCACTAATCCAATCAAAATATACAGATATTTAATTATGCAAAGGTGTATTTTTATTGAATACTTCAGCACAGTAAGAAGACAAGTTAGTCCATTTATTCATGCAGCACGTGATTTAGCTGTTACTGGTAAAGTGGAGTTAGCTGATGTGAAAGAAGTACTAAGGACAGAAGGAATAAAATTATACTTCAAAAAGTGTCAATGTGAGTATACAATATGTAAGTAGTCTAGTATATATGGGCTGGGCACCTACATTCAAAATAAATATTAATATGTCTAAATGTGATGACTGTTCCAAATGCCAAGATGTGCTGTAGAGAATATTATTACCAAAATGCCCTGTATAACCAGAAAAATATATTGATTGTGGATGCTTCTAGATATGCCATGTAGTGATCACAGCCCAGCCAAGGATTTAACTGCCTATATTACATACAGCAGATTCTTGACTCATACCACTGACCAAGATGTATTAAAACTGATGCATAAAGTACGTAATGTAAGCAATGAGCTATATTTTAAGAGCAAAATAAACTGAAAACTATGTTCCTGCATGCAAATGCAACTGCTCAGAGATTTAACCCGAAATGGTAGGTATTGCAGTTATTTACAACACCTGCATAAATTTTTTAAAAGTAAATCTTGATCTGTGTGAATCACATTGTAGCCTCTCTTGGCTTTCTGTTTCATGGGGGTATAAAAATAAAGTAACACAGATGCAAAACCCATTTTTCATCCATCACTATGCTGAAAGATAAACTATTGGAAGAAAAAGGTCAGTAAGTAGGACTTCAGTGTCACTTATAACAGATGCTGAAAACTCCTCTGTAAAGGATGCGAGTGGTCCTCTTCCAGACTTGTGTCATGGACCAGATGGTATAGGGACAAAGCAAAAGGCCTAAAAGCATAAAGCCTTCATATCAACCATCAAAAGCCATCTTCAGGCCAAAACGATTTTTGGAGGAATTGCCAAAAAGGTAAAAATAATGTTTTAATAGGAACACTGAACAAAAAGAACCATCTGGAGTTCGCGAAATGCCATTATATTATCAGCCAGAACTAGGTACTGTGGTCTGATGAGATCCTGACCCTGCAACTGACCTTTCTTGCCTAGACAATTATATTGAAAAGAATCTCAAACTTATAGCGAAATGTGATGCACCTTTGTATCAGGTTGTTCTGCATCTAATGATCTTTGTTCTCATCTTGAAGTCAATATGATTATGAACACCATGAAATACTAAGATATTTTGAGGAATGTGGGTAACTGTGATATCCATCCATCCATCCGTTTGCCGCCACTTATCCGGAGTCGTGTTGCAGGGGCAGCAGTCTAAGCAGGGATGCCCAGACTTCCCTCTCACCAGCCTCCTCCTCCAGCTCCTCCAGAGGAATACCAAGACATTCCCAGGCCAACCGAGAGATATAATCTCTCCAACATGTCCTGGGTCTGCCCTGGGGCCTCCTCCCAGTTGGACATGCCCGAAACACCTCCTTAGAGAGCCGTCCAGGAGACATCTGTCTAGAAATCTAATTTCAACCCCTTGTATCTGTGGTCTCATTCTTTCGGTCATTACCCAGAGCTCATGACCATAGGTCAGGGTAGGAATGTAGATCGACCGGTAAGTTGAGAGCTTTCCTTTCTGGCTGAGCTCCCTCTTCACCAAAACAGAACGATACAGCGTCCGCATTACTGCCAACGCTGCACCGATCCATCTGTCGATCTCCCGCTCCCTTTTTCCCTCACTTGTGAACAAGACCTGAAGATACTTAAAGTCCTCCACTTGAGGCAGCAACTCATCCCCCACCAGGAGAGGGCAATCCACCCTTTTCTGGTCAAGATCCACAGCCTCAAATTGGAGGTGTTGATCCTCATCCTGGTTGCCTCACACTCAGCTGCAAATTGCCCCAGTGTATGCTGCAGGTCACAGCCTAA
The DNA here is from genome assembly GCA_011763525.2 of Mormyrus iriodes. NCBI lineage: Eukaryota > Metazoa > Chordata > Actinopteri > Osteoglossiformes > Mormyridae > Mormyrus > Mormyrus iriodes. The sequence goes on along the minus strand of JAAGVU020000006.1, from coordinate 210,684 downwards.
TGACGCCGACAGGACCATGTCATCTGCAAAAAGCAATGATGCGATTAGGAGGCCCTTGAACCGGACTCCCTTCATCCCGTGGCTATGCCTAGAAATTATGTCCATAAAAGTTGTGAACAGAATTGAGGACAAAGGGCAGCCCTGGAGGAGTCCAACACTCATGAAGAATGAGTCTGACTTGCTGCTGGCGATGTGAACCAAACTCTCACTCTGTTTGTGCAGGGATCTGACGGCCCACAACAACAGACCCCGTACCCCATACTCCTGGAGCACCTCCCACAGGACTCCATGAGGGACACGGTCATATGCGTATAGACTGGTTGGGCAAACTCCCATGAACCCTCCAATATCCTTGTGAGGGTATACAGATGATCCAGTGTTCTGCGACCAGGACTGAATCTGCATTGTTCCTCCTGGATCCGAGGTTTGACTAACGGGCGGACCCTCCTCTCCAGCACCCCGGCATAGACCTTCTCTGGGAGGCTGAGGAGTGTGATCCCCCTAAAGTTGGAACACATCCTCTGGTCTCCTTTCTTAAAGATTGGGACCATCACCCCAGTCTGCCAATTAAAAGGCACTGTCCCCGACGGCCACTCAATGTTGAAATGGCATGTCAGCCAAGACAGCTCCACCACATCATGAGTTTTCAACTTCCACCCCTGGAGCCCTACCAGTTGGTTCAGTGATCTCAGCACCTGAGATGGGCAAGTCCTCCTCTGAGTCTTACAGCTGTACGTCCTTTGAGGAAAGCACATCATTGGGATTCAGCAGATCCTCGAAATAGCCCTTCCACCACCTGACTGTATCCCCAGTCGGGGCAACAGCTCCCCATCCCTGCTGTAAATAGCATTGGTAAAGCTTTGCTTCCCCCTCCTGAGTCGCCTGACAGTTTGCCAGAACCTTTATGAGGCCGACCAAAAGTCCTTCTCCATAGCCACACCAAGCTTCTCCTACATCAGAGTTTTTGCTTTGGCAATTGCCAGAGCCACTTTCCGCTTGGCCTGCAGGAACCTGTCTGCTGATTCCAGAGTCTCACAAGCTAACCAGGCTTGGAAGGCCTCCTTCTTCAGCCTGACAGCTCCCGTTAACGCTGGCATCCACCACCGGGTTCGGGGATTGCCACTGCGACTGGCACCAACAACCTTACAGTCACATCTCCGCACCGTTGCCTCAGCAATGGAGTCCCAGAACATGGCTCATTCAGGCTCCATGTCCCAAGACTTCCTCGGGAGAGAAGAGAAGTTTTGCCGGAGGTGTGAGTTGAAGATCTCCCGGACAGAAGGCTCCGCCAGACGCTCCCAGCACACCCTCACTATGTGTTTGGGTCTACCAGGTCTATCTGGCATCTTCCCCCACCATTAGATCCAACTCGCCACCAGGTGGTGATCAGTTGACTGCTCAGCTCCTCTCTTCATCCGAGTATCCAAAACATATGGCCGCAGATCCGACGATACAATCATCGAACTGTGGCCTTGGGTACTCTGGTGCCAGGTGCACTTATGAACCCCCTTATGCTCGAACATGGTGTTCGTTATGGACAAACTGTGATTAGCACAGAAG
>JAAGVU020000006.1:186646-209024 GCA_011763525.2 Mormyrus iriodes | reverse complement strand
GCTCGGATTACGATCAGGAAGGCCATTCCTCCCAATCACACCCTTCCTGGTTACACTGTCATTACCCATGTGCACATTCATTTTTGCACATCGCAATAGTTTTTAGTACTTAAAAAAACTTCATTTGATTGCTGGTCTGGAGCAACAGTTGTGTTTTGGTGGTTTGCCTCAAAACTGTTATATCACGGTTTTTTTGAAGTCCGAGGGGTTTTTGTAAGCAGTCCATTTTTAGACTCTGACCCCTTTCTCTGAAGTCTCAGAAGACTGCATCATTCCTAATCACAAGCTCTAAAAATGCACTAAATGTTCTCCCGCCTAAAATAGTGGAGTCACACAAGGTGACTTATGAAAAGTGGAACTTTCAGGCACAGATGTTTAAATTGCTTGCCATTTTTTGATGCTGAAGTTTGCTAAACATCAGATACTTTTGGTAGAGAAAAAGTTACATATATGAAATCAGTCTTAGAAATCACCCTCTCTAATTCTCCTGCCTTTTGGATCCTCTGCTAGATACCAGGCAATAACCATGAACCCATGTTTATTACCCTGGAAAGGTCCTGGAGGGGCCTCGAGCCTATCAGAGGATGAAAGCTGGGGGCACATACATAGACACACTCACATGCACATACTCATACTCTAAGGGCAATTTAAAGATAGCATTTAGCCTAACTGCATGTCTTTGGCCTGTGGAGGGAAACCAGAGTAGCTGGTGGAAACCCGCGGCACCTAAAGAGTATTATTATTATTATTATTGCTGCTATAACCCATATGAGCAGAAAACTATGTATTGGTTGTAGAACTGGGCTCATGAACAGTTCTGGTCACCAAAATGTTTATATTTTATGATGACACTTTACTTGAGGGGCTTAAAGAATGTAGCAGTACACTCTTAATTAATGTATTAATTAACCAGAAACTAAGTGTTAGTTACATACTGATCCCATGTTCATTCGTCATTAATCAGTCATAACGGTTCATGTGTTTCATGCAGTTACTAAATTTGTTCATGATTTGTACTTGAGTTGTAACTGAGTTACAAAGTTACTCGTGCCCCCTCAAGTAAAGTGTTACCCAGTTTGTATTGCTGTGTCCCCTTTTTGGGAGCCCAGAATAGGATAGTTAGTATAAACTGCTTCAGTAAACACTACACTGCAGAAAGGGATGATGCTATATGACAATGGTCTCCAACCTTTAGTTACTTTTACGAAGAAAATAACTTGGCAAGGTACGAAGTTGCAACCAAGAATTTTGTCTGATGGATGGGGGGGGGGCGGGTGTTTGGGTGGGGTGATCCCCTTAGTAAACTGTATCCACTGCACTGGGTAGGTGGGTGGGAAAGCTCTACCTCAATATATTTTGCCGTTTGGGGAAGGGAATCTCCCATAGTAGATTAGATTTTGTCCTATGCGAAGGTGACAGCAGGATGTTGTGATTGACTGAGAATGTCTTGAAGGTCAACCTATCAATCACGATTGACCAGTCGTCAAACTACTGCCATATCAGTTATGGATTGCATTTTGTATCATTACTTATATGTACCTAGTAGGATTTTTCGCTACCACCACCAGTTTATTCAAAGTTAAAGTTAGATGGCAAAGTTAATTCAGCCATATTTAATCAGTAATAATATGAAACAGAGACCACACGTCCAGACAATCTGTAAAGCCCATCCTTATTTTGATTTCGCTGGCTGTTCTTGCTAAAGCTGTCATTTGTATGCAGTTCACCCGGTTTGTTAAACCCAAACAAAATCCAAAACATGTCCTTGTTCCATCCTCACATCCTCCTGTCACACGAATTTATTCACCTATTCTCTTAAATCGCAGCTCCCACTCCACAGTTCCGGTCACCATAGCAGATGTGTGAATGCCAGTCCACATCCCAGTGGAGATCTTGAGGAAGTGATGTACCGAAGCACATGACTGTCATTTCGCTTACAAAAAACAGAGAGCTTTTATTGACTGTGGGGTCATGAAAATCCCATGAAGCATCCCGCAGATGCTTGTGGGACTTCGTTTCAGTTGTCACTTCTATTCGGAAGCAGGCTCCTTCCCCTTGGTTCATTGTCTTGTACAGTGTAGCCTCCAAAACTTCTTAGCCAGCTGCATACTGTCAAATCGTGAAAGAACAATGATGCTGCCGACTGTGTAGCAAGACGTCCAGTTCATCTCTTTTCAGTTATGGAGTACAAAAAGCCAGTTGGTAAAATTACAACCGAATGGTTTGGAAAGCTTTGTGGTCATTTTCAAACATTATCTCGGTTAGTTAAATGCCTTAATTTCCATTGCCTGCTTTTCTTCAGCTTACTTTCCTTCATTATTGATTTTTAAAAATTGATCTTAACCAGTCAATAGACTTTTTTCTGAGCCATTTTAATCAGCAGTCATAATAATGCAGTAGTTTAGGGTGGCACTGTTCTGCTGAGGGAGGGTAAATCAGTCATGGTGTTCCAGCACACAGACATCCTTTGCTATCACTATCACTGTCGGACACTGGTGACTTGCTGTTCTCCAGCAGTTCCAGACTCACCAATTCTGTGTTTAGTCAGGCCTGGAGGTGCCGTGTATAAATTTGAACTCATCAACTAAAGTGAACTAAAGTACTTTATTGGGTTTAAAATATATTCTTCACCCCTTCGAGCAAGATATGCAAAATCCCCTGCAGTAGGCTGGCTACTTCCTATCAGTTTTCATTCTTGAATTCCACAAAAAAACATACAAGACAACAATATTAATATGGGGGCAGCATGTGGCTCAGTGGGCTAAGTCTCTGTTCCTGTGACTGGAAGGTTGCCGGTTTGAGCCCTGGCCTCGGTACATCTGCAGCTCCTTGGGTAAGGCCCTTAACCCCCAGCTCCCTAGGTGCTACTATGCATGGCTGCCATTCATGGCCAGCTTACTCTCACCTACAGAGAACAAACTGGGGGAGACATAAAGAGAAGAATTTCCCCACAGGAATAAAGTATCTGTTGTTGTTATTATTATTATTAATAAACTAAGCTCCAGATAGCATCCAAACTAAGCTCCAGATAGCATAAGACAATAGCAATAAGCTTATACATTTTACTAAAGATTTATTAAGCAAATTTTGCATTTTAAAAGATGAGGAAATAATTGGTAGCACTATACATTAACTCTACCTTTATAATGCCCTTGAAATGCATTTATGGAACTTTCAGTGCACCTTCCTAAAGTCTTAATATATTATTCTTAAGTAACATGTAAATATACCATAACATCTTAAAATACCTTAACCTTAATGATTAATCAATTATAATGTTTGTTATTAATGTATATTGCAGCAGTTATGTCTTGTTCATTGAAAGTATTATGAATGCAATGCTTTAAGACATGTTAAGGTTGAGTACATGCAGCTTATGAATGTTCTTTGAACGCTTAATGAATGCGTTATGAAGGTGAAGTTAATGTAAAGCGTTACCAAATAATTTAAAGCAAAGTAAATCTTCAAGCAGTATTTTCTACATGATGTGTAAGTGAAATAAATGTGTTTCTATGTGTGTAATTCTGAATTATTATTCCAGCTTGTTGATGCTATTTTGTCAAATGCCTAAAGGGCAGGAATGTGAAGCATAACAATGAAATGATTCAACTAGACATGCCTGGGTTCTCTAGGGTAAAGTATCATACAGTAAAACTCCCTGTGTCTGGCAGAGACTTCCCTCTACCTCCTGTTTGCTTCCAAACTAATATTCTCAATTCAGCAATACATATCCTCAATATGTCAATTTAGAAATGGAATCATAGTATTTAATTACATTATTCAAAAAGTTTTGACAAAAAGTCTTAATCCATTCTGACATGATCTATTTTCCTTGTCTCACAGCACCAACACAATTAATACAGAAAACAGAACCAGTGGATTACCAGCCAGATTTTCTTCACTGGGGAGTTTACATGAACCACATAATGTCGGGATTTAAATAATTCATGAGGAAAACAAGCTAGGCAAGTCTCTTTGCAGGGATAAGTTCCTCACTGGAAAGAAATGCTATCAGGAGAGTCAATATAATGGATTTAGTAAACCATTCATTTAATCATAGTGGGGGTTCCATGTAAGCAAAGTTGATGCAAACGGTATTTGGAATCTGGTTCATTTTCTCAGGAGATTTTTGATCAGAGTGCAGGGCTTATGACGAAATCTATTCCAACACCCGTGGCTGATTTGCAGCCTAGAGCATCACAAAGGAATGGTTTGACGTCCCCCTTGGATTCGGGAAAAGCCCAGTCATATTCAAGCAATCCTATAGTACACAAAAGCATAATTGGGCAAATAATTGAGACAAGTGTGAGCAATTGGCAGCCATTTTTAAAACAGAGCACAAGCACTAATTAACCTCCACCAGTAGACGGCTGAACCTTCAGGATGAGAACTGTGGTTCAGGGGATTTTACATCTGATAATCAAGCAAGGCAATAAGGTACTGACTGAATTAATGAGGTGCAGGTGGCAAAGTGGTTGAGTATGTGCACTTTTAACCTTGTAATCTGAATGCTTCCAGTTCTGCAGCCTTAAACGAAGCCTTTAACTTCATTGCTCAATTAAAAGGTGCTTTGATGGAAATATTGTGACCCTCCAGTGTTGTGGATATGATTCATCTCTGGATGTGGAGCTCATGTTCTTCCTGTATCTGTGTGCACTTGCTCCCTGGTTTGTACCTGGGTATCTCCCATGGTTCAAAGACACGCAGTTTAGCGCGTGTGCTGTGATGGATGGGCGTCCTGTGCAGGGCGTGCCCTGGATAAAGTGCAGGTTCACTGTCACCACACATTGGATGGTCCAGTAAAAAACTAGAGCTGTCTGAATGGGGTACAACTAAACGATCCTTTGGGCAAAACTACCTATTAAGTGCATACATTTAAATTGCTAGCTAGTGCTCCTCTTTGACTTCTAAGCATCACTTTTTGCATCAGTTTGAGTCAAATATTGACTATATGCAAGTGACAGCAGGATCATTCTAATACTCTCAAGTAAATATTGACAGATACGCTACGATGAGATTACCTTTATGCGGTTTTTGTGAAAGTGCACAAAATGTTATATATCAGTTTTCATTGTTTTCCAAGAAATATTATTATATTCATGTTTCAGCTTTGATGTAACTACGGGGGCCATAAATGGGGGGCTAAAAATGTGGAAAGTAATTGGATTGGTCTGGGTTGGGGGCTCAATATGATGTTTTCATGGGGCCCGAAATCTTTAGCTGTGCCCCTGGTTGAAGATAAGGTCCTTAATAATTCAGAGCCAGCACCTGCTGCATTTCCTTTGAAACTCAACTAGTCCAGCTTCCAACTACAGTACACAAATAGAAGTAAAACTAGGCCTTTGTGTCTTTAGTGATCTTAGACTTACCAGGGTCAAATGGATCCTGAGTGCCTCTCTTGAGTCAAATGAGGCAGGACATCTTCTGGACAGAACATTGACTTTTCCTGGGAAAATTGCATTGCTTAATTTCATTTTGCTGTTCAGGTCTGCTAAATTTTTGTGGTTATTAAAATGACTTTTACATTTTTTTGTATTTTATATTAACACAACTGAATCACTGCTCTACCCTTTTTAATTCTTGAATATGTATAAGCTGTCACATTTCTTCTACGGGTTTTATGCAAATGATAAATGCTCTAGACTGCAATGCTAATACAGTGTAGACTGATGTAGTGTCCAGTCTGCATCCATCAAAAGGACACGAACAAGCACACTTATACTTTTGGACAGTTGCCATTGCCTTTATATTTCAGACACAGAGAGTGTTATATAATAATGTTTTTTTTCTAGCTTAACACATTTAATGCACTACAGTGTGGAATTCAGGAGGTGGGATTCAGGAGTGGGTTTAAAGATTAACATTATTTCTTTTCTCTAGAAGTACAGATTCTATAAACTATTCTCCAATAAATAAATCCAGCATAGTATATTAATTATGAAATTTAAAAAAAGAATCAGTACCATTGATGTATTCACATAGTTTCTTCAGTAAGGTTAGCATGAAATGCAATTGACAGAGCAATTAAAAATTAAAAAAAAACTTAAAGTAACAGAACACAAGGTTACTTTGTTTTATTAGTATTGAAAGAAGCGAAAGTAGATCAATAACTTTTACGACATTGCTAATCCAATACTATGGCAAGAGCAACCAGCAACCATAAATGGTGCCGCAGCATTCCTAGAGCTGCACACTTTACAGTGGGTAATTACTGAAGACATTCAGACCACGTGGGTGAGAGACAGAGGTCACCATAATTTCAGATCTTGCTGCTTTATATGTCAGCATTACACTTAAACAGCACAACTGTGCTTTTCGGTTGGTAGAGACCTTCTAAGCAGAACAATGAAACAGAACAATGAGTTTGCGTTTTAAAGAGAACAACGAGTTTGTGTTCTAAACAGAACAATGAGTTTGTGTTAGGTCCAACTCTTCTGCAAGGCCAGACCCTTTAGGTGGAATTCCAGCACTTAGCTTCTCCTCTGAGCAGCTTCAGAACATATTTAAAGCTCTCAAGCCTCATTTCAGCAGCTTTATTCCAGGTGAGCCTGTAGCATAAATCTTTTTAATTAATTTAGTTTTTGACATAGGCATTTGTTTGTTTGTATTTTTCTTCTACATCAAATTAGATGCCCTATTTAACAAGCATGTGGTAAATGAAGAAGTAACTGACAAAAACTGAAAAACTGAGAGAAAAGACAGTTATGTTTTAGTCTTATTTTACATTGCACAGTCTCTTTAGTTCATATATAGATATATAGCTGTATAAAAATATGATGCGAATTTTCACCACGTTCCCTACTAGTTCACCTGTCTCTGTGATATAATTGTCATTCAGTCTTAGCCTACATATTTTTGAACAATTCTGCATATTAAGATACAAAAAATATTTCTTAGCATTTTTAAAATTTTGGATATAATTATTGTTCTTAACGTTAACTTACTAGGTATTGGGGGAGATGTCCTGTCACCTGGTCACTGTGGATATCTTTAAGAAAAAAGAATATAGTTGGTGTTTACAAGGCTAATATTACAATATCTACCCCCATAGATTCCCCCCACTAGTACAAGGCTGTTTGTCTCTACTGACTTGTGAAATGCAGCAAATCCCTTCTGCCATATGTTTGATGGGAATAAAGAAAGATAATGACATTGTCATTTATTCTAACTGTTGTACAGCACATAAGGAGGCTATATAATCATAACCTGAATCTTTATGTTTTCAATTGCAGGAGGATCCCTGCTGTAGCCTTAAGTAAGGCTTCTGCAACACTTGTAAAATAGACAGCTGTGTGAATGGTTAAATGTTAGATTTCGGTAAATAAAAGCATAAAAAAGAAAAAAGTCTAGATATGGGAATAAAATCAAACTGCCACAAATAAAAGAGAGTTGCAATTAAAGACCTACGGGTCTCCCTTCCTGTTACTGTGAGAATGCTATACATAGCAGCACTGACATCCAGCTAAAACAGATCAATACTTTCAGTGAAACTACATCTCACTGGTGACCATTTATCAAGTGCTGTAAGAATTGTCTTTTTCTTTGAATCTCTCAGTCAGCAGTGTTCAGTGGCTGGCAATATGATTAAGTGATAGATCAGCTGGGAATTTTTTTTTCCATGGAGGCAGCTTTTTACAGACCTCTGCAGCCCTGTATTCTGTTTTAAATGGGCATCATTCATTATGTTCAAAAAACCGAGATGGAAATTACAATATAAAACAATCATAAATTACATGTATTTTAGTCCCTATCTTAATAAATACATTATTGGGGGGAAATTTGGACAATATATAGTTGCAGTTAAATCCACACAGTTCAGTGTCCATTTGGGCATTTTTATTTCTGAAAAAGACAAAGCAATATCTCTCAAAAATTAATGTTTGAAATATGAACCTGCAAGCTACGCTATTGCTGCATAACCCCTGTGTTATTTTTGGGGTCGAAGTTACCCCAGTCCATTTTCAAGATGAGGTTAAATTCTATAGATTTTAGAATTTAGAACGGAAGAAGTGAAATACACATCTAGTATGACAGTGGCCAACAATTTCCTTAGGCGATGTCGGTAAACAGATGAATCACATATGGAATTATGGGATCTAGTGGTTAAATGTTTGAAATTGTAAGCAGAAGGTCATATGGTTTCCTGATAGCATTTATGGACATAAACTTCTGTAGTAAAATCTGAAGCCCTCTGTGTTCATAATTATGGCCATGCAGTAAATTTGAAATAAAATAAATAATAACTTCCTTATCTGCCAACTTATGGTCTTGAATTCTGTTTATTTTCATCCAATGGCAGGAGACATACCTTTGCAATGTATTTGGTCATTTAACATCAAATGTAATACAGCAATTCCAGACTGTACTGCATTGTATTTTTTTGGTTGATTATTCTGTTGATTTGTCGAGTGCATATTTTGAGTTATATACACATGGCTGAAACCTCTTTAATTCCTTGACGTTCTTCCTCCTATAGCCTATAAGATTTTTTGATGTTTTGTTTTGTCTTCTGCCTTTTTTTCATGCTGGCTTTTACTGTTATATAACACTACCTACAGTTATACCTGTTGTTTTTTCAGTGCTACTGCTTAATCCTTGCAGGGCACTTTGGGACAACTAACTAAATACCTGACTAATCTACACTACCATTCAAAAGTTTGGGGTTGCTCAGAAATTTCCTTGTTTCCAAACGAAAAGCAATTTTTTTTGTCCATTAAAATCAAGTTAATCAGAAATATGGTGTAGACATTGTTAATTTTATAAATGACTATTGTAGCTGGAAATGGCTGATTTTTAATGTAATATCTGCACTGGCATACAGAGACCCATTATCAGCAACCATCAGTCCTGTGTTCCAAAGGCACGTTCTGTTTGCTAATCCAAGTTCATCATTTTAAAGAACTAATTTGATCGTTAGAAATCCCTTTTTAAATTATTTTAGCACAGTTGAAAACTGTTGTGCTGATTAAAGAAGCAATAAAACTGCCCCTCTTTTGATTAGTTGAGTGTCTGGAGCATCAGAAATTGTGGGCTCGACTGAAGATTCAAAATGGCCAGAAACAAAGAACTTTCTTCTGAATGTCATCTGTCTATTGTTGTTCTGAGAAATAAAGGCTATTCCATGGGAAATTTCTAAGTGACCCCAAACTATGAACAGTAGGGTATACGGTAAAACTGAGTGATTATTTTAAGCTGTGTTGCATGCAGAGCAATAATACAGCTGTTTACGTGTTTACTGAAGTGTTTTTGGTTGATCCAGGAACTAAGACACTGGTTTCACCTAGGGCTGCTCGATTATGGCAAAAATCATAATCACGATTATTTTGGTCAATACTGAGATCATGATTATTTTACATTCCAGTTCATCATTACTCATTGACTTTGGAAATACCATGCATTTAATGTTTTTTTTTTTAGCTTCTTTTTAACATTGGATTTCCTTGAACCCGAAATATGATTCAACTCAGAAACAAATAAGAAGGGCCTGGAAAGGGGTACACAAGACAAAATTGGAGCATCACTGCAAAACAAAATGTGACACAATGATCAGTTACAGTATCTGTATTTGGTTTCAATATTTGTTGGAAGCCAAAATCATAATTGAAATTAAATCTGATTGATTTCCCAGCCTTAGTTTCACCCACTGCGTCTACCTCTCTCTATTGTTGATGGTCAAGTAGATAATATAGTAGTGGGACTGTAGTGGAACAATAATAATTTTCTTATCAGACATGGTCCGAGGGGTAAACGTCCGGGCTGCATCTATGAGCTGAAGTGGAAGCTAAGATCATGTCATCTTCTGTGCAGGAGCAGATGCACACAGGTCTTGATGGTTGCATAGTTTCATCGCGGTTGGATGAAGGCAGAGCTGTCATAGTGTGTAGAATTCAGGCAAGCGTGACACTAGTTTGGCTACCTTGCCGTAACTGAGTCCATAGTTTTCACTCTGGTGCTTTTGAGAGCACCCCAACATCAGTATATAAAGCATGTAAGATGTACAGAAGATGTACCTCAACTGCAGATGCCTCTTTAATTAGTTTAGTTACTCAACCCAACAGTCAGTTTTCCATATTGCTAAAACAGCCTACACACGACATGCCCTGCAAACATACATCATGACTTTTTTGAAGTGTTTTTCCAAAAGTATCCATAACACTAAACAGGATTTTACGGTAACAATTTACTTGAGAAGGGTACAAATAACCTAGTAGTACACTTTTACTAAATAAATGAACCAGAAACTAAGTGTTATATACTGATCCCATGTTCGTTCATGAATGAATGATAACGGTTCACGTATTTCATGCAGTTACCATATTTGTTCACGATTTGTACTTGAATAGTAACTGAGTTACTAAGTTACTTGTGCCCCCTCAAGTAAAGTGTTACCCATTTTACTATGCATCTTGCCTCTGCTTTTCATTTTTAAAACAATGGCTATATTGAGTATCCCAAAGAGTCAGAGTCTCTCTGATGAGGTCTTACTTTCAGTGTTGTTTTTTTGCGACACGGGTGTAATTTATGGGCAATAATCAAAACCAGTCAATACAACCCCCAGGACCCCCTTAAATGGGTGGAGACCTCAACCCCCCAATGCTCAACTCAAAGTTATGCCATTGCATTGTGACAACATCCACAGAATCTCTGAAACATTGTGGTGATGGGTTAGGAAACATTTCTGGCTGACACTGACTCCACAGAGGAGCAGGACCCGAGCATTACGAGGGCCTCACTGCACATGATGACCCAATTGCCTCTCAGCCTGGCGCTAATTGATCTTTGACCCAGAGGAGGTGCTTTTTATAGCATTGGTGAAAATGGAAGTGAAAAGGAGTATCAACAAAGGACTTTACTGGTGCTTTAAAGAGGCAGGTCATTACCCCTCCTTGCCTGACCCTTATAGCTTTTCTCCCATTTTGTTTATCTTTCCAATTTATGTTTCCTTATGTTCAACCCTGGAGACATTCATGCGGCTGTTTGCTTTCTGCACCAACCAATATTAGTACCAGCATGGGACTTTAATCACACTGTCATGATGAATGGGTGGGGGCCTCAACCCCCCCTCCCAATGTTCAATCCAAAGTTACGCCCTTGAGTACCAGGCTGCTGTGAGAGCTGGTGTGAAACTGAATTTATGGTGAAATTGTTGTGTTGTTATATAGTTACAGCACGGCTCTCCCTATTAATTAAATGATGATGATGTTGATGATGGTGATGATAGTAATAGTAACATTTGTGTTAACTGGAGAAGTAGCAGCGAAATGCTATGCAGCCGTAGCTATAAGCAGCACCCATAAAGATTCATTATTCCCCAAATAAGCACTTCCCTCCCTTTTTCTTATCCTTTCAGTCTTTATTATTCTATAGCCAAGTCCCCTCTGGGCTGCACTGACTTTTCAGTTACACGTCCATGTGCTTAATCACCGCACTTCCTGCTGCATTCAGAGGCTCTTGCTGTTTACATTGTGTTCCGATTACCCACTGCGCTAATTACAGCTGTTCAACACGACCAATGCAATAAGGGTGGACTCAGGTCGGAGGTAAGGTTGGGGGTTAGTGGGAGACTAACTGCAACACAAACGCTCATTTCCATAATTTTCAGCTCCTGTGGTGGCCTTGGTAAATGTGCATTATGAATGCATATTCATCCAACCACTAGCCCATTGGTGTGTTATGGTATTACTTTAAATCAGGCTTGTTAGTATTAATTAAAGATATTAGATAATTCTTTTTTGGGGGTGGGGGGAGCTATGATAGTTAATTACCTACAGCTGAAACAGTTTTATGTTCTCACTTTCAATATCCATGAAGGATTCAATCCAACTAATGCACTTTGGTCATTAGATGAAGGGTGCAAACATTATACAGACATTCAAAAAGCTGAGAGAAAATAATCATTTCGTTTTTCCGCCCTTTAATACCTTTACCCTCGGAGGATTTTGTTATCCTTCGCAGGCTGTTGCCTAAATGTTTGTAGGGTTATAAGCTTTTAGTCGCTTTGGGTTTCATAAATCACTATAAATGTGCCAAAGGTAGAGCACTTTGCATCGTTTTTTTTTTTGTTGTTCAATGACACTCTCAAGTGAATGAGAATGCATTTAGCTCCAGTCTCAACACAAAATCACCCAAATATTGAAAACAATTCTATTATTTTGAACAGCTGTCAAATTATGAATGAAGTGTTTATGAAAAATGTACGTGTACAATAGTCAAACAGATAGCAATTTATTGTGCTGCAGTGTTCAGTGGGGGACTGCATATGAATAAAAGGTGCATATAATTAGTTACTGATTAGGTTTAGCTCTCATAGTTTATCTTCCAGCCAAGCCACTAAGTGGTTATCAGTGCATGGTTATACATGATAATCAATTCATCCCTAAAAAAACAATCCAGACATCAGTCATGCATTCATGCATACAGATTCCTACAAGATTTAAAGTGACAGCCTTTAAAAACTCTACTCGGAAGTAAAACTATTTTTAATTAAACATTCCTGGAAATGTCAAAACAACATACAATTGGGTAACATTTTACTAGAGGGGGCACAAATAACATACTATTATGTTCTTAATTAATCACGAACTAACTCTTACATAATGTATTAATTAAATACAAACTAAGTTTTAGTCACAAGCAAATTTCTGATTATGCACTTAGCAGCAAGTCTTTGAACTCAGTGTTAACATTAAATTTTAGTTAACCATCACTTTATACTATAAATAATCAATACCTACCAAATATCAGAAATTATGATCCTAATGACCCAATAAACAGGTTCGCTCAAGTAAAAAAGATACTTGGGAACTTACGACTACTCATTTGCTAGTTTTTATTAATTAATGTACTTATATACTGATTTCATGTTCATTCATCATTAATGAATCATAACGCAACATTTATCTCAAGTAGCTACTATATTTGTTTTTGATTTGTATTTGAGTAGTAACTTAATTACTACTGAGTTACTAAGGAACTGTATTGTAAAGTGTTACCCAAAAATGCATAAATGCAAAGAAATCTCACATAATCTATTCGGAGGATATAGCAGAGCCTACTAATTACTGCATAATTGCGAAGCACAAACGCATACACTGGGGTGAATCCCCTGTAGATTCAGCCGCCTTTCTTAGCTTACAATGTAGTTTTTCAAAAATGAATTGTATTGCCTCTATTTTTGGTGCATTGGATTCAAGAGATTAGTTGCTTAATGAAAAATGCCCCCACTTTTTAAACAGCTGACATTTAGGGGCAATTTTCGGAATTGCTTATCAACTGTCTGGCACTTTGAGCTCGTTTAGCTACTGATGTTATTACATCACGTGCTTCTGGTTCACGCGCACAGGGGGCAGCTGGGCAGAGAGGTGCAATTACAGGATTGACTAAATTCATTGCTGTACAGATGGCAAGAAAGAGGGCACACGGGAGCGAATCGTGCCCTTCCTAGACAGATCGTCCAAGCTTTTCCACATCACTTACTTACTCTTCCGGGTTTACTCCAGTTGAGGTTTGGGGAATTAGCCAGGTGGTGTCATTGGAAAAAAAAAAAGGGAGGGGGGACTTCCTGTCTGTGAAATGCGACGGTCGTGCAAAAGCTGTGTCGATCTAGGAGCATGAACACGTAGTGTGATGATGGCAAGCCATCTGCCAGGTTCGCATTAAAACACAGCATATGTTAATGCCTCTCAATGCCTACTAGTGCCACTAAGTCAAGGACAACACCGCCTGGCACGTAAGGCTTTCCTCATATGCTCGCCATTCATCTTTCTAGCTGTTTATTGCTTACCTCCTGCCGTTATTGCGTTTGTATGTTGCTAAAATAGGGAAAATTACAGCCGAAGAGAGTAGAGTATAAAGTCCAGGTAGCATTCATAACAATGCTTAGAAAGTTTTTGCAGAATAGCTC
This sequence comes from Mormyrus iriodes, assembly GCA_011763525.2. NCBI lineage: Eukaryota > Metazoa > Chordata > Actinopteri > Osteoglossiformes > Mormyridae > Mormyrus > Mormyrus iriodes. Next base: position 195,121 of record JAAGVU020000006.1, on the reverse strand, counting down.
ATAGGGTCGCATCTTCTCACACCTCCAGGGTTGTGTCATGTCCTGCCCCGCCTGATCCTCCTGTCTCCACCCTGGCGAGGCTTCAACAAGCCACGCCTGTCCCTCGTTAGCCCTACCTCTCATTCCTGCCCTCCTGTGATGCACTCCACCTGCCTCTTGTTACATTCCCGTGTTGTTCCTGTATTTAAGTGCCTCCCTGTCCAGTGAACCCCAGTTCCATCATTAATGTTGTGCTTCTCTGTTGCCCAGGTTCTAACCGTCCCCTTTTTTGATGCTCTGTGATCTTGTTTAATGGGCAGGTCTGTGTCTTTAATAAACCTTCCTGTGTTGGCCCCGACTTCGGCTTCCGAGTCCTCCATCCCACCACGTAACACGACAGGTTGGAGCTTTGAGTCCTATCTCTGGCTCTTTGAAGGGGCGCCCCCAGAATTCCCATTAATGCTACGCACACCAGCATTTGGCTCCAGTCTCCAGGCGGGCTGTGGGTCTGCGGTTACAAGTCAAACAAAAATATTTTAATGATATTCAGGTAATTTGCGGGTGGGTCAATTATAATAAAATTTAAGCATATAAAGCAACACAGGCATCGTTTTGTCTTCATTTAATATATCTGCTCGAGTCAGGTTGAATTATAAACATGCTTTCTTTATGTTTTTAGATCTACGATGGCGTTTTAGGGCTTTGATAAAAATAAAATAGTAGGCTAATGGATTTGGGTAATAAAGTCATAATATTTCATTTAAGCCTAATGTTGAAATATTTTGAGATTGAAACTCACCATGTTCTGTTTTGTTTATATAGTACTTGAATGTGTGGTGTGATTTTGAATGTGTGTGAATTTTTCCCCATTATGGTTTTCACTGGGTGTAGAATTCCCGCAGGCTGAGCTTGCCACTGTCCTGCAGGGATTTTACAGAAAAACAAGCCCAAAGTTGCTTATAATAAGCGAACTTGGTAACAGTGCCCATCTTGTGCTACTGCTAGGGTTCGCAATGTGTATTTGGTGTACAGGCAGGGGCTCCACTGGCTCTTTGTGTGTGGAGTTTCTCCCACAATCCAAAAATAAGCAGTTAGGGAGACTGCTATCTCTTCACTGGCCTCAGTGTGTTTATTTTGTGCCTTGTGATGGACTGGATTCCTGTCCATAGTGTTGCTTGCCTCATGCCCTTTGCTTCTTAGCTAGAGAATCAGCATGACCCTGTAATGGCTAAGCAGTTATGGAAGGTGGATTAGTGGCTCTGAAATGTTAATAATTTACGTGTCTCTAAAAACATTAGAATTATAAAATGCCCCAGTCTCAACACAACAATGAATAAAATATACAATATCTGAGTTTTACGCCTCACATAATTTAGCATGTTTATATAATTATTGTTTTTTGAAAAGTACAACTCTGTACAACTCTAATTAATTAGCTTCAAACTCTAATACAGAGGAACTGCTAACTATTGCAGCTTCACATTGCCTGTGAATTGAAGACACTGAACACATTAAAGCAAGAAGAACTATCAGCCAACCCCCCCCGCCCCGTCCCCCGAAATTGGATAGGCACCCTGGCTAACCCCCCAATTTTCACTGGCCCTGAGTGATGTCAACCATAGAACAGGAAACACAGTGTGACCAAATGGACATACACCATTTGCAATGGACATGAGCCAATATATTATAACCACCCCCACGTAGAGCAAATAATATTGACTATCTGGTAAAAATTAGGCAGTAAGCTAACATTTGGTAGCCGACATTATGAATGCAGAAGAAATGGGCAGGAATAAAGATCTGAGTGACTTTGACAAGGACTAAATAATTACGGCCAGGCGACTGGGTCAGAGCACCTCCGAAACGACGAGGCTTGAGGGGTGCTCACGGTCCGCTGTGGTGAGTACCCACTGAGAGCGGCCTAAGGAGGGAAAAACCACGAACCCGCCACAGGGTGTGGAGCAGCCAGCAATCGTCAATCCGCAATGTGAATGAATGCGATTCCGTCTGGCACAAACCAACAGGAGGGCAACTGTGGCAGACAATTCTGATGAGGATCACGGGGGTTCGGTGTCATGATGGCGAATCTGAATCAATAAAAATGTGGCATCTAACTCACGTGGAAATCGATTTCGCCTGTAGCATCACGTGTGATTTAATAGTCACCTTTAGCATCCACCTTGGGATGCAGGCAGGGTGGCCTTTTATGGGCTAATGGCAGCGTTTTAGAGGCAGGGTCACAAGCATGAAGAAGACGGATAACAACCCCTCTAACCGCCCCCCCAGAAGACAGTTACTCATGGAGCTAGATCGGCCCTCCCACTGTATGACAAAGGCTTATTTGATGGTGTAAATAATGACGATATTATAAAAGCAGGGACGTAACGCCAGGCCAATCGGCCCAGCGGGATTCTATCGTCCTGCTGCGGCTGGTCGAGAACAAGGACGGATGGGATGGTGCTCATATACTTCCCCATATTTCAAATGCCTTGCTATTTACTGAAAGGAGTGTCCTCACTCTTTGGTATACAACAGCATCAGCACACCCTGGATTTGAAGTAACAACTTTATGGCCACAAATTTACACAAATTTACTGCCACTGCTAATGTGACTTTACCACTTCCCTAATGAAATTAGCAAAAAATGCTAAGGTACAACTTATCTGACTTCCAATGTGCCTCTATTTCAGCATTATTGTGGAATAACAGCATTTTACTTTTTCCATTCTGCTGTTGACTATTAGCAGTATAGTATACCATATTTATGTTTCTCTCTGTTTTGATTAATTTATACAAGTTTGTCACAGAGAGAAAAAAGAAAGCTGGAAGTAACTGATGTTTGAGGTTTTTGATGTTTACCTCTTTATGTTGTCCATGTAGTCTCCTGTATCTCTTTCGGACATGGGGAGGCACTTCATCCACCACCACTGTGTAGCCCCCCCCGGATGATGCAATGGCAGCCATTCTGCGCCAGTATGCTCACCACACAGTAGCTAAGGTGGTGAAGGGGCAGGAGAGAATTTATCAATTAGATACAGGGGATGATTAGGAGGCCAGATTTGATAGGGCCACAGCGAGCAATTTCAGCCAGGACATCAGCATACCACCCCTACTCTTTTGAAAGATGCCCAGGGGCCTTTTATAATCTCAGAGAGTCAGGACCTCGGTTTTACCTCTCATACAAAGGATGGCACCATTCTTATAGCACTGTGCCCCCATCACTGCACTGGGGCATTGGGATCCACATAGACCACAGGCTGGCCACACCAACACCTCTTCCAGCAGCAACCCAGCTTTTCCTAGATGGTCTCCCATCCAAGTACTGGCCGGTCCCAAACCACAGAGTAACACAGAATTAGGACCACAGAATGACAGTGTTACAAATTCATGATCATTCTTTGGTGTGGTGCATGGCTCTGTGGGTTAAGACTCTGTGCCTGTGATCAGAAGGATGCCAGTTCAAATGCTACAGTTTCACCATTGAGCTTTTGAGCAAGGCCCTTAATCCCAATTGTTTCTGGGACCAAATGACCCTGCTTCCCAATGTCTTTTATGCCGCTTTGGATTAAAGTTCCTAGTAAATAATTGTGAGTCTTCCATAACCACTTATGCAATACAGGGTTACCATGAACCTGGATCATATATGTACATACCCAAGGTTCCAGAAAGGAACACCCTGGATATTCTCCAGGCCATTTTAGGAGACACAACCAGGAAAAAGAAGAGATTCAGTATTATTTTCAATATGCTAATTATTTTTTTACTTCTATTTTATGAACAAAGCAATAAGTGAAGCTGACTCCCCCAAATCCACCCATCTGTACTCTCTAAATCTCTTTTAGAAAAAGCACCCTGGCCTCGTAAAATATACAGAAATGTATATGAGTTAAACAAACATAACAACCATTCAAAAATCCAATCTGCCCATCCATTCGTCTTCCACACTACTTAAGCAATGCAATGTTCTAGTGAGCCTGTAGTCCATCCCAGGCCTGTACAAGAAATATTTTACATATATATTGTAGGCTTTTAGGTTTTTTTTTCATTGCACACTGCCCAGTGGAACTGAAATTAAAACATTTTATCACACCGTGAGTTGGCTTACTTGTATTTAAAGCTATTTACTCTGAAATATACGGTTCCTTTTTGCAATCCATTGGTATAAGTGCAATACCACACAACTCACTTCTACAAATCAATGGTAGCCAGTTTATATTTGAATGTCTGAGAGGTTTGTTTCTCACTAGAAAATCACTAGCTTATTGTAAAGCCTACCAAATGCCTTTCTGGAGATTCTGACACAAAGATGGATTGACTGAGAGAGAACACTCTGGCACGTTGCAGTATGAGATTTATCCAGAAGGCAGTGAAAGTCCTCTGTGCGTCTGGAAAATTCCACCACATACATTAAGAACTAAGGCCGCAACAGAGAGGTAACTGTGCATCTGTCATCTCAAGCCTTTCTAATCAGGTTACTATGAACTGTCACTCTGAAGAAACTTGGGATTTGAGGCATGGATGGACAGTAATGTATTGGTATTAACAGAAGCTCTTCAGCAGTGCCCTCAGAGAAGTGGATGGCTCCTCAGGGCATAGCTTGTGGGGGAATCTATGAATACACTGTCACAGTTGCTTGGCAAGCCCTGGAAACCACATAATCAGGTTCTTGAAATTGAAATTATTACTTATAATGGTGACCGAAAGACAGAAATTTTCTTTGCTCCATCGGCTAGTGATGACCCTTAGGGTAGTTTGCTGCAGTGATATTGATTCATTCACATATTCTTAAAGAGCAAACAAGTGACATGGTTAGTGTACACTCATGCAAAATAAAACAATCACAAAGTGGACATCCAAAGGGGAGGCAAGGACTGATATCAAAAAATGCAATCAATAATAAAAGATCTGTAAGTTGTTTTGACCCAAACCAAGAATTATATCTCAGATTTTCTCCCATGTTGATGATGGCTGATTCCTTATCAACTAACATCTGAGCAAGATTTTCTGAATTAAGGTTCCAGGTTTTCCAGGTTTACTCTTTGAGTAGCCACCTTCCAGCTTTGCACATTTGGGCATCTGAATTCTAAGCAATTCTTTGTGTTAAATGGCTTTTCACTTCTTGTCATGGATTCTCAGCTGGATTTAGGCCCCAAGGCTGGACTTTACTGCTCCATAACATTGACATTTTTATTTTAAATCACTTCACTATGGCTTTTACTATATGTTTTGGGTCATCATCTACCCAGAAGATGAATTTTCTCCCAATTCTCACAGTTTTTTTTAGCCTCCATGATTTCTCTGTACATTGCACTACCCATTTTGCTCTCTATTTTTATAAACTTTCTAGTCCCCAAAGCAGAGAAGTACCCCATAACAACATAGTTTTGCCACTTCTCATGGTAAGGTTCATGTCCATAGGATGGCATGCTGTATTTGCTGCAGGATAAACAAAGCACTTGCAACTAAGACCAAAACTGTTCAATATTAATGTCACCAGACCATATTGTATTATTCTGTTTGACCTCAGGGTCTCCCACTTGATCTCTGGCAAGTTCTAACCAAATGCTGATGTGACTTTCTTGACATTCTTTATTATCACTCCCCTGTAATACTTGGCTTATTGTTTTTCCATAAACAGTGTCTTCCAGTTTACCTGAGGGAGGCTGGAAAATCCTTCCTTTTTTTGCCTCACGTTTGACCTTATTGACACACACAGATGCTCAGTTTTTGAGGAAGGCCTGACATAAGCTTCTTTACTTTTGGACAGGGGTGGACTGGTATTACGAACTGGCCCTGGACTTTGGGGTCCCCCACGATATATTTTGCCAAGTAAGGGAGGGGGATTCCCCACAATATATTTTTCTGTTATATTGTTGTCCTTTGAGATTTAAAATTGTCTTATTCCCTTCAACCACATGCTCCTCTGCCTTTGTTTTATCTCAGCTGGCTGTTCCAAACTGTGAGGATGGAGGCCCTGCAGCTACGCCCCCTCCTCAGGCCTCCCGCCCCAGAGTAATGATCCAGCTGTGTTACACTCCTGGTTCTGGTGTGCTTGATCGCCTAGTCTACTTAACCGGTTCAATCAGTGCCTTCAGTGTGAGGAATTGTTGATTCTATGTTCAGCCCTGCTTCCCCCTCTTGTGTGTGTGTCCATCTCCAGATCTCCAACCTGATGAGTGCTATTCCTGTACCCCTCCCCTCACTCCCAGGACAGACTCCCCGGCTTCCTGATCTTAATATCCTTCCTCGGCTTCTCAGTTTGCGTATTGGATATCTGTTTGCCATCTGTCTCATGACACAAACAGGCATATTTAACTTGGAATCATGGGAAATGCCTAAACTGGTGAGAGCTGAGCATCAATAGCATTATTATGCTTTGTGCATTAGTGTGTGGGATACCCCCCCTCACATCCTCCAACTGTTCATCCAGTGCCAGATGACTGTCTGGAGCCTCTGCCAGGCAGCATAGGGAAGGGGGACACCCTGATTGGGATGCCAGTCCATCACAGGGCAAAGATACACGTACACGTACACACACACACAAAATCACACATGGAAATTTAGAAGTACTGTTTCATTTAACTGCATGTCCTTAGACTGTAAGAGGAAACTAGGGAACCCAGAGGACGACACAAGGAGAATATAAAACTTACACTTGCAATCTCTTAATTTCCCTCTGTAATTTATAGTTCATTTGGAAGAAACCTTTAATGCAGAGTATGTTGTGTTGGCAAAGGAGAAGAAATCCCAGTCGCATTTCGATTCTATGTTTTAGCACAATAGCATAAAAACACATGTATGTATATGTAATGTGATCAACAAAATGCGTACTAAAAAAATTCAGTAGGATATTTTTAATTTTTTTGTGAAACTGATTCTGGCCATTAAACCAGTTTTCAACTAAGTACTGAAAATATTTGATATGCTTTAGGAAATTCCAGCATCTGGCTGATGTAGATATTACTGAGCAGAGTCCTGAGATTGCAGCAGAACTAATCTAGTTTTCTTCAGCCAGCATAGACGCATTACACTCTCTCCAGAGTCGCAGATCAACGTGTTTTCATTTCAAAGCTTCTGCGGTGACTGAATTATTTGCAAAACATTCGCTACTTTTGTGTACAGCTTCTTCGATTCTGGTGCTTTGGCTGAAAATAAAATATGCACCAGTGATTACAATGAGCTTCAAGAATCATAAACATTCAAATTAGCCCTTCATTAAAATATGCAAAAAAAAATGGAGACGCTGTGAATAATGACTTTCATTTAAATGCATGTCTTTAAAATGCAGACTAATCACATGGCATGTGTTAGACATGCCGAAAATTATCAGCTTTATTTTTTCAATATACATATGAAAACCATCAGAATATTGGTGTATGTCGAATTATGAACGCTTATAAGAAAGCAATAGAGAATCCAAGAGCAATTTTTCCAGAGACAACTAAAACAAGTCTTGGCACATTGGTGTTTGCAAACCTTTCTTGAACCTGCCCAGTGCTGTAGCAGTGGGGACTAAAATGGTTCAAAAAGTACCTGATTTCCCTGTTAGCAAGATACTTGACTGAATAAAACTCCCACTCTGCAACCACATATGTGAGAACCTGTGAGCTGCCTTGCTTCAGATAAAAGCATTCGATCGATTAAACGACCGACGGTAATGAATATTCAACACGTTCCAGTTAACTGAACAACCCAGCACAGGCTGGAAAAATGCAGCATGTTGTATGTGAACATCATTTTTATTTATTATTTACTTGTGACACAGAGGGTTTAATCCAAAGCAGCTCTCTCAATGTAGAGTGTTGCTTTTTGACAGGAATTGAAATATAAATGGCCCAATTTCAATGTTTCAGCATTTTGAAAAGGGGAAGACACCAGGACACCTCTGAAACCCATGTCCCATTTTGCTCACAGAAAACAGCAGCGTGAGCTTTCGTGAAACAACCTTGGGATAAAGATCTTTCAAAAATAAAACATCTATTCATCTGCTTTAGAGGTAAATTGTCCTCTTTCCAGTCAACAGCCCTGGATATTTTTAACAGCTGATATTTTATGCAGCGGCAGTGTCGTGGCACTGTCATTATCACCGCCATGGTGCTGGACCTGCCTCCTCCTGCCGGATCTGTGTGTGAAGAGTTTACATATTCTCCCTGTGTTCACACGTGTTTCCTACAGGTATCGCCTTCTTCACCAAAAACACGTGGTCCAGGTGAAGTGGTGTTTCGAAGCTACCCCTGTGATGAGTCCAGTCATCGTATCCCCCACTTCCTGCCCTTCTCTCCAGGTTCACTATAACCCAGCATCAATGTAAAAGATGGATGGATTTTTCATTATTTTGCATTATAAATGTCCAAATCAGGTGCACATAGTATTATTAGTAGTACTGCAGCCTGACTTCATTTCAATGCCAGGTCTATGTGCTCCATACACTAGGCACTATAAAATGCAAGCCAAAAAACATATCATTACCAATAAACGTATCAGGTGTAAATGAAT
>JAAGVU020000006.1:169144-186199 GCA_011763525.2 Mormyrus iriodes | reverse complement strand
GCTCCATACACTAGGCACTATAAAATGCAAGCCAAAAAACATATCATTACCAATAAACGTATCAGGTGTAAATGAATCTCTTCCGAAGAAATTTGTCTGACAATGTCAGATCGTGGAAACGTTACCTGTGGTCCCCACTCATTTAAGGTCTTTACAGCTTTTATATTAATCTTATTCCCCTTGAGAGTCTGCCAGAGTCTAGTAATACATTATAAGTCCAGGCTGATAGTGCTAATGCATAACAATTAGCTAACCCACAGGAAATAAAGACATGTGTAAAGAAGAAGTATAGGGAATGGTAGAGATTTTTTTTTTCAAAACTTGTTATGCAGACCACAGCTGTTTGATGTAACTACGATACAGACGATTAATCAAACAGCGGAACTAGGTCCATTAAATGGAAGAACGGTTGCATGTGCTCCTGTACATATGCAAAGTTGATAGAGTGAAATGATCCATTGAATATAGCATGCATTTTTAGCCAGCTTATCTTCAAAACAATAAACAGTATAGTCAGTAGGTGCCCAATTCAGTATTATTACTCTGTTTTCTCTGGGCTTGGAGACAAGGGCAGAGTGCATATCTTATGGAGATAGAGTATTCTCAGTGACTAAATATGCAAATCTGCCCTTTTTACTTGCACCGGCTACCACGCCACATGAATCCACAACCATTATAGATGCAACTTTATTTTTCTCATTTGTAAACTGCAAATTAGGGCCAATAACTCATTATTATTTAATACATGGAGCCCGAAAAGGGGTGACCGAACTGCAACAAGCAGAAAAGAGCAGACGTTTCCTGTGCAAAGACTGAAATATCTAATCGTAGAATTAAAACGCTGCCTGTAGTGAAAGGAAGGCGGGTAACAAATAAAGGAGGCCAACAAAAGGAGCACATTACACGTTATTTCTTTCTTTTTTGTTTTATCAGTCTCAGTTATAAATTGCCTAATACAGTTCAAATGATAAATAAAACCTGGTTCTGGAAGCCTGCTACACACCCTTGCTCTTCTAACTATGGAGCCATTTGATAATTACAGTTGTTTAAGGTGAATATTTATCTGGATCTGAACTTGTGACAATTAACTATAGCAATACTTTCAGTCTCAGTGCCTCCATATCTATAAGGAAAGATGATTTAATTCAGTTCAGTTTTACTGTCTTTTTACATAACAGCAGTGTACAGTAAAAACAAATAGATTTTAAATGGGGTGATACTGCTACATTTAATGAAAGTAATAACATAATAATATTTACTGTACAGAATAGCATATGGTGCAACATAATATAAAAGGGTGGGGGGGTAACACATAGTGCAGTATAATATAATATGTTCAGCAGTATATTGTACAGTAAGGCAAGAGTATAATAAACATGTAGATGCAAAATGATAAGGCAACGCAATGTGGGTGGTTTGCAGTACATGGGCCAGAATTCAAGTACTGATATAGTTCCATAAGTGTATAAGGTAACTACAAGCAGTCAAATTGTAATTCTGATTACAGGGGTGTGTGTGAGGGCTCTTGCAGATCAGAATATTGGTGGCCTGGGGGTACAAGCTGTTTTTCTGTCTGCTGGTAACAGATCGAATGCTTTGGCACTGATTTCCAGATGGCAAGGGAATGAAAAGTCTGTGACTTGAGCGAGTAGGATCGTTCACGGTGCTTTGAGGTTTCCATGTACATGACGGTGTTTTGTGGCACTTTGTAGTTAAAGGTGAACGCCATGTTGTAATGCGGACCCACAGTGCTGTAAGACGATCCTGGAGCGTAGCTGTCTGTGCCATAAGCTGGATAAAATAGATGATGAGTGTTCCTCTCTGCTATTCTGCAGCTGCTGGGTTCATTCATCCATCTTCTGTACCCACTTGTCCTATTCAGGGTTGCAGGGGTCCAGAGCCTATCCCGAACCTATCCTTGGTGCCAACATAATGCAGGGCGCATACACCATTTGGTAACTCCAATTCATTTTTGCATGTTTTCGGACTGTCCAAAACCAGAGCACCTGGAAAAAACCCCATGACAACACAGGGAGGACCTGCAAACTCAGAGGTGTGAGGCAACAGTGTTAACCACTGTGCCACCACGCTACCCCATTCAGAAATCATATCATCTTATCATTAATGGGCAAACTGTCAGGTAAGATAAGATACAATCGTATATAAGATAAGATTTTAACAACTCTGAATGGCCTCCTCTCGTTTGTACATTTCTTATGTTCTTATGTTCTTATATGGTGAACTGTATTCATCCCACGAAGGGAAATTTCAACATTACAGCAGCAGTTATAGACAGAATTAGACAAAACACACAACATAAGATCACAGTATGAAAGGACATAAATATATACTTATAAACAACATACTGTATACAGACAACCAAATGCAGCCAAAGCCTAAGACCTGGGATTGTGCTGTATAAAGTGATGAGTGCCAGAATGTGTAAACATAGGCCTTGGGGCTTTGTGGTTCAGTGTGAGGAGACATGGCACACAGCAGCAATGATAATGGCAAGAAGTAGCAGTAATAATAATAATAATAATAATGAAAACAAAAAATAAAAATAAATAGGAAAGTGAAGTGTCACTCAGATTGACAGCAAATTATAAAACAAATAAAAATATAATAAGTTAGATGATCATTTCTGACTGAGTGAAGAAAATAATTGTATAGTATGGTTTGGAATCTTGAGTGCATCAACAGAACACCTATGCTAAAGAAAGGGGTAGTGCAGCTTCAAATTCCCGAGTAGATGAACTGTCTAAAGGAGGTCCTGAATGTGCTTCCATTTTCCCTGTACTGTCTGCAATTGGTATTTAAGGAATTAAAATAGTTCCCGCACAGTTGACCACATGTTCCCAAGAGACTCCATAACATGTCCATCTATTAGCGGCCGCAAGCAACACTGCAAAGGGGGTAACTCTCCAGACAGACTGAAAAGCCAAGTGCAGCTGGAATCCAGTTAGTGAAAATTCTATTTTCATAACCAAAGGGTCACCTTTTAGTAAATAAGTGTTTTCGGGGAGCGGATCAGAATACACATGCCATTGTAAAGTCTACAGTTTGTCAAATTATACTTCAGTGTGAATATTAATATTGCATCAAAGTGCGTTTTCCCAGAAAAAGGAAAAGACGTTAAAACTCAGCTGTAAACAGACTATAAAGCAGGTTATGCACTGAAGAGCTGACATATTGTCAAGACTTGAAATGGGCAAAATCACCTTCCACATCACTGTAGGTTATTCAATTCCCCTCAGGAAGCAATGTGCAGAGAAACATAAGGACTTCAGGTTAGAAAATGAAGAGTGTACTCTGCCTTTGAGACAACTGTCCAAACCTTGTTAATTTATAATTAATATAATGAATTCATACAATATTTAATACAAAGAGACAATCTGGTGAATGTCTTAGTGGAATTCAGAATGTTTTGTTGGTTTTAATCTTCTTATTGGAGCATATGTTGGATCTTGACTGTCACATCCCTGGATGGATGGATGGATGGATGGATGGACCACCCTTCAGTGCAACATTTTTTAAAGTCCTGTTGATCATTCTGCCCAACAGTTAATGCATCATTACAATATAACAGTGAATGAATGGAACAAGAGTTAAAATTCATATTAAATTAAAATCAATGCATCTGCAGTGATGACTCAATATACTGCAACATGACCTGATGGAGCTGTGAAAATACACTGCAAAGGAAGTATGTGCCAATATTAGACAAGTGCCCAGGGCACTGGCACAGAAATTCCACGAAAAACTACAGCCATGACTTTGGCCAGGTTCTAAGGCTTCTCTCTCCTGGTTCAGTGTGAATATGCATTTTTCCAGGAATACATTGATAAAATGTTTGTAACCTGTGAGCGATGTCAATGGAACACTAAAAAAGTCTTTGCGTCAGTGAGTTCAGGCAGACTATTTGTACTGATCAGGCTAAAAAAGAGAAGAAAACTATAACACCTGAATTAGCGGTTATTAGTTATGGAGGCAGGTGGAATGTTAAAATGGTTCATCTTAACTACAGGCAATTAGACCGATCTCCATCTATCCATCCATTTTCTGTAACCGCTTGTCCTATTCAGGGTCACGGGGCATCTGAAGCCTATCCCGGAGGCTATGGGCACTAGACCGATCTCTCAAATTCAAATGTACATTCCAAACATGTCACAGGCATCGAGGAATCACAAGCCGTCAGAACAGCAAGTTTCACGCCTGCGTCTCATAAAGTCAAAGAGAGAGTTACCTGTATGGTTCCAGTTCTGTCGGTGAGGGAAGAATAGGGCCAGTGAGGGCACACCATCAGTCTGGCAGGATCTGATGGAGCACCGAGTTAAAAATGCTAGGAATGACTGCTGCATGAATGCTGCACTCTCTGTGATGATGTAATTTTGAGAGGGCTGGAGAGGCCGGCTGGGGGGGAAGGGTCAAGGAAACTCAAAATTGCTAAAATCATCATCTCTGTTTCATGGGCGGGGGGATTCCTGTATCGTGCATTGGACTTTATTCCAGGTGAAAGGGTTTCTTTGCAATGACAGATGGCTGTAGATTCCCTTGTAAAGTAAGTGAATAACAATAAATCTTGTACAGCACACAAGTCCAGATCACCAAAAAAAGTCAGAATTAATTGCAGAAAACGGATTGAAAGGTTCAGTTGCTCTGATATTAAAAAGAGTCATTTGGTACATATTCGTTTGTTTTTTATTTAAACAATAATACGGTTCATAGTGCTTGACTTGTCATGCTGACAAGCTCGAAGAAATAAGCAAGGAGTAAGTCCATAATGGGTGTCAATCACGACTTGAAGTAATTTGCTAGGAGTCAATCAAGTAACCAATACAAAGTGGATTAAAGCACCCAATGACTGACAGCCCCACCCATCGTGGGTTTTGATGCAAAATTTCTTACGTCACTATTGATGAGCAATACAAAGGCAGATCCATGGATGGATCTTTCAGGTCTAATTCTGTGCTTCCGGAATGACATCTTATTGCACTCCTACATGTTTGATCACTACCGCAGGTCAGATGCTTGGGAGAAAACCCTGGGGAAGGTTTTATGGAGGTGAACCACCTGCTTCAATGGAAGTGTGATATTGCAGTAGATCCATGGCAACAAGCACATGATGCATGCTGGTATTTCTGGCTAATTATCGTGGTTAACAGGTGTCACATTTTTCTAAAGAATACGCTGGAGACAGTGCAGGATATCTAATTTGTGTTATTTTTGCACAGGCTAATCAGTGGGTGGCTAAGTTACAGACTATGGGCTCTGTTTTGACGATCTAAAGGGTAAAGCGCAACTAACATTAATGGCCCCTGTGTTATTTTTTGGGTTGAAGTCATCCTATAGATACTCTTCTATAGAATCTAGATATAGACGGAAGAAGTAAAATACACAAGGGTAAATTATTCAGAAGTGCGTCTTGGGCATGACATGCAATGAACCAATCGGAATGGCGCCATACTTCACCTTTAAAAGGCAGCGGAGCATGACGTATGGCGGATTGCTATTTTAACAGCGGGTTTACCTGACAAACCAGAGCGGTTTTCGGTCTAGGAAACGGACATGCTTGTGCACGAAGTGAAAATGCGCGAGTACATAATCTACAGAAGCAGCACTGTTCTACCTAAGCCTTTCGAGGGGAAGCAGGCGTGGGATGAGAAAGCAGCGAGTGTCCTCGTTTCTGACATCACCAGATCATCTGCTCAGTGCCGAAAGCAGAATAATAATGTCAGAAGACGGGGATAACAGGCAAAAAGATAACCTGAAAACTCGCCAGTGAAGGACCTCAGAGGCTGGGAACGGGGATTTAATTATGCTTGTGTATTTTCTTATTTTAATTTTGATTCTGCAGTGCGCAAAATGTAAATAAAAGTACATCTTTGTTCTAACAAAATTCAACTTAGAGTTTTTAAGGTGTTTTAAATGTTCAAATAAAAGGCAATATTGCTGTTTTTTTCTACATCTCACAATTTAAATTCCTCACCAGGCCAAAGACGACTCGCCAGCTGATCCCTCCTCGCCCGAGCTGCTGCCGGCGCACACTCCTTTGCTGGCACCGGCATCACTAATTCTAACATCCTCTAATGTGTCCTCATTTATGTCCAACAGTTGTCCATCAAGAATGGCAATGTTATGTAGCATACAACATGCCACAAAGAATGATGCGATCTTCTGACTTACCTAGACATCTGAAACGCTTTTTCAGTGACCCAAATGTCCTTTCAATTACAGTGCATGCTTAATTCTGACATTGAAGTCGAAAGATTTTTTAATGACATGGTTTATTCTTTACTTGATGTTTTTTTTCCTATGGTATTTCATCGAACAGTATGATTACGTGAAAGGACCAGCTGAACTCTAATAAAACGCATATAAATGAAATGAAATAACCATTAGCGCACTTCGAGCGCGTACCTGTGTCCGTAACGAGCGTCGTGCACCCGCACGTTTCTAAAACGCGCCACTTAAATACCGTTTCATAATGCGCCACTGGCTTTAGGCGGGGTTTTTGCTGGTCAAAAGCACAGTCATTTCGCTGCCCTGCATTAAAATAGCAAAGCGCCAACAATGTGCCCAGCCACGCCTCATTTAATAAACACATACCGGTCCTACGACCGCAAAGGGGCCGCAAAATCATCTGCTATTTTGACGATGTGCGCGCATGCGCTGGTAGGAAATCAGCAAAACCACCGCGTGCGCTTCCTGCTGGTGGAAACACAGGGCCCTATGATCTGACGGCCTGAATGACTGATGAAGGTACTTAAAATGAAATTAGTTGCTTAAGCCTTCTGATATTTCTTGTAAAAGATGATTCTATCCATTTGTATTATGTGCCAGCCAATTTCTCTCATCTGTTTTTCTTTAGGTGTTTTCAGTTATATTTAATTTTTCTTCTCTTTTACACTTCAAATTTGTCTTCTAGTTTCTTTTCCCCCTAATATTCTTGGCTTCAGTAATTTTGTTTCCGTATACGTTGATTTTTTTAGTGATCAATAAGAACATCAGCTTAGCCTTGTCATGGGGGTGGTGCCAACAGTGTGGCATGATGCCGGTAGGGAGGGTAGTCCAAGAAAGGACGAGACGGCACACGGACAATCCCGTTGTGAGGACCTTTATTTTCATGCCGCTCGACGTGAGCGACACAAATCAGAAAACACCTAACATTTACAATGACCGACAAGGGAGCACAGGACTGGGGGGCTTTTATACAAAGGAACATGGAGGAGTAAACGAGGGGCACCTGTGGTTGATTAACAAAGGGCGAAACACGAGGTAACTATGACAATTAACAGGCGCGGCTAGACAGCAGCCCTGCCTGCGAGAAACATCGGGGAAAAAGACTGGTAGGGCAGGGCTGGACGTGCCAGAACCCCTCCCTAACAGCGCACACTCCGCGTGCGGCAACCGGAGCAGGGGGAGCCCGGGGGCCAAAGACAAGACGGGCACACGGGGTCAGGACACCAGGCGCAGACATTGGACTCTGGCAGGACAGGACAGCGGACACCAGACGGAAGACCTGGGGAAAAAACAGAACCGAACCCAAACCCAAAACAGACCGTGGACTAAGAACAGACAACAGCCCAGAACCGGGAAGGGCGGGGCTGGACGTGAGAAGCCTGATGTTGCTGAATGATTCAGCCATAGTTTTTGGCCATTTACAGAGCTCAGTATTTCACTGTAGTATTTCAGGTTAAGAACGTTGCACTTCAGTACTGTCCATCTGAGCCTCTTCTCCAGTTTCATATTTCCTGCACTTTCTGTTATGCTCCTTAAGCTCTGTTAACATCCTTGAAGTTGCATGTGAATGCTACTCTTTCCCAACCTCATCTGCTTCTTTTTTTATTTGTTGGTCCATCAGCCATATTTTTTTGTGAATGTGGCTCTGTCATGTGGGCTACTGCTTCCTCATTTGCCCTCTTTCTTTATCTATTCTGATTGGTCTTGGAGATGTTTTTTTCCTGAAGTTGAAGGTTATTTCTAAAACATTCTGTTCATCGGCTTGTAAGGGTCAGATTCAATTTATTCCTTATTTACTTATCTAAATTATATATGTTTCCTAAAGGGGGGGGGGTTAACTTGAAATTTCTAAGTAAAATATTTACCTATATAAAACTGCATACTATATATGACATATGGGTAAATAATTTGTCTCCTTCACAGCAAGACATCACACATGACACTTTCATTAAGATGTGTTATGTCAGAAATACAACCCATGGTGACAGGAAAAGGAAACAGGGTGTTAGGTGTAGGTTAATTTCCTAGGTGTGTCATTTTTGCGCGCCATCTGTTAGGCAAAATAAGTAATTAAACACTCGATCCACAGTGGCATGGCTAGGGTGATTTTAACTGACTAACCAAATATCTTGCCATATGCAGAATTCTCAAGCTACTATAGTCACTGGACAGCAGTTAAAACAACCATTTCCGAGACTTACACCCATCACGAACAGTAGGAGCAGACCGGTCATCTATACCCAGTGACTATCAAGTTTCAGTGTGGCTATGTCTCACATTGCCCTCAATATTAGGAAGCACATACACTGTGTTTTAATCATTCTGCTCTTGTTCTGGAAGTTTCCATTTACTACCGGAAGCAGCATTAAATATTGCTTCTCTGCATGGTCCCAGTAGAGTATGATCATAAATGCTTTTCCATTTGCACAAATGCAGGTGTATAAGTAAAAAAACCTGTACTCAATGTTCTTTCTGTAAATTCTGTTTGGCACCAGGCTTGAAGTAAATTTACCTGACATGACTTGAGTAAGACAAAAGTTATAGCTATATTAAAGCAGGGTGAGCCCAGAGTTGACAGCAAAGAAATAGAGTATTCCTGTTGCAAAGAAGTGAACCCTGAAGAACAGAAAGGCTCACTTCTGATACATTTCTGTAATTCCTCTAAAAGGAAATCTGCCCCATTGGTTAAGATGAAAAGCATGATGGCGTCACAGGTGATGACCTCATGCACCTCCACATTCCTCTAGACCAGCGCTTCTTAACCCATGGGTCAAGACCCAAATTTGTGTTGTGGCAAGTTCTGACAGGGTCGCAAGGCAGAATTGCAAATCTAATCATTTTAAAAGCAAACTTCTATGCTGATCCACAATCAGATTTACCGGCACCAATTCTTAATCAACCTATATAAACAGGTCTTGGGTCTGGAAATGCTTAGCGCAAAACTAGTGAACATTCAACCAATCCAAGAAGCTAAACCACAGATGCTTAATTTGAAATTCACTGGCACATCCAATCAGATTTTTTCAATAGGCATTTATTGGCATAAATTGCAGAGTGCACTGTGTGCTTGATCATAGCATTACTTTAAATCTATGCTGGATATAGGATCGCGACTGAGCTGGCATGGTAAAAATTGGGGTGCAGTGCAAAACAGGTTGAGAACCACTGCTCTAGGCTCAGGGATGGACGGCTAGTCGCCATCAGTTGCATTCCACCTTTGCTAGCCCTTCACATATTTATGTTTAATCCATCCCATGCATTCATGCGCACAGAGACTCAACACCCCGCTAATAGCAAAGGTATTTTAACTACATTAATAAATGTTATGTTTTATGTCAGCATTTTCTAGCAACAGGGTCACACTGGGTTAGGGATTTGAACAACCGTTTTCCATGTGGAGTTTGCATGTCCTCTGTAGCCTACAGTACGAAGTGAACTGGCATCTCTAAATTGCTCGCAATCTGTCAGTGTGTGGGAGTGCCCTGGAATGGACTAGCATCCAGTCCATTTTGTACCCAAATGTGCCCTATGCTGCTTGCGATAGGCTTCAGGCTCCCAATGACCCTATAGTGGATTAGCTGTTGGAAGTTGGATGGATGTTAATGTTTTATGCATGTATGCATTTTTCAAAAAGCTTTCTGGCAGAAGTTCGATGTGGGTCAACAAGGAAGGGGCTTGTGTTTCACTTCTTTAACCAGTCACAGTCTTCATCTTCAGAAATCACTGCATTAATTAAAACCAGTGCTTTCTGTTAAATGGCAAGGTACACAGGACACTGTTGTAAAAATTGTGCCGTCCTTCAGATGAGACATAAAACCGAGGTCCAGACTCTCTGAGGCCATAGAAGATCCCTGGGCATCTTTCGACAGAGTGGGGGTGGTACCCTGATGTCCGGGCTAAAGTCCCACTGCGGTCTTTTCATATCTGACCTCCTAATCATCCCCTGTATCTAATTGATAAATTCTCTCCTGCCCCTTCACCACCTTAGCTACTGTGTGGTGAGCGTACTGGCGCAGAATGGCTGCCATTGCATCATCCGGGGGGGGGGGCTACACAGTGGTGGTGGATGAAGTGCCTCCCCATTGCTTCTGTGCTTTGGGTGTCTAGAAAAGCACTATATAAATGCAACTTTCATTCATTCATTCATTCATTCATTCAACATAGACAAAACATAAAAATACGCTTACCTGAAATGGCTGTATGGAGCAATGTAAGGGTCTATCTTTAGTTCACGATGATAATAGTTATAATAACAATTATAACAAGATCAAAGCTTGACCCAGCAGCCTTGTGATCACAAACACTGGGGCTTAGCTTGCTGAGACGCACATTAACCCTCCATTGTTGCCCCAGGGTCACGTCGAACTTGGCAAAATCAGGATGTCCAAGCTTCCTCACTGTAGAGTTCATGATTTCACCTAATACCAAAGCAGAATGTGATAGTGCTGTAATTGGGCTGCATGGAGATGGCACTGAGAACGTCCTCTCTCTTACTGCTAAGGCCTTCTTAAGGGTTTCTTTCTACCAGCCTAAACAGATCACATTAGGCTACCGTGGTTCCTCGAAAGGTGTTAGTTTCTTGGATCTCCGTGACTAGCTGGCTCCAAATTGCTAGCATTGCTTGGCAGCCAACAGTAGCTTGATAGTAGCTTCAGGCAGGCACAGTTACCCGGGACTCCATGGCTGAGATTAAGGTGTCCTATTGCCCTGACAGCTTCATGGGTGGCACATGACACTTCCATAACACCACCTAAAACTCCACCTAAATAGAGAGCATGTATTTTCAAGCTTAAAATACACTTTATCATGTATCACTGATTTTTTTTCAAGGATGGTCAAATTAGTTGCTCTTAGGTCAAAGCAATTTGTTAGCTGTCTCGGAGAACGCTGTAAGGTTAAGAGATTAGTGCCCATGCCCCCAGAAGCTGGAAATGAGCAGTAATGTAAGGATGGAGCAGCAGAGGAATATTTGGCACTGGAGTATTGTACTGTGATATCCAGTTATCAAAAATTACAAACAAGAAGACACATTATTGGTGTGACAGGATTTAATGCAAATGTTCTGCTCAATGGCTGGGTTAGGGGTACAAAGCGAGGGACACTAGATGGATTATATTGGCCTCAGGTTGTTCATTTACCAATCAAAATTCATTTTCATAATAATTTGTGTGTGTTTCACTCTACGTAAATCAGTTGATACATTCCAGGTCAAGACTTCCAGGTGGAAAGAATAAAACATCCCTGATCTATTTACAAATCATTTAAAGAATACAGACTTAAGAGCCACTTCAAACATCAGTCAGTTCAAAAACCTCAGACGTGACGAAAGACCTGCAAATTTGCTGAGGCTGCTTTTCAGGAACATATTACATATTGATATATGGGTCAGTTTGTCCTCCCAATTCACAAACTCTGTGTTTTTGAGTTCTGCAAACTCATGAATCAGTGTCAGTCGTCTCACATTGAATCCTTCACCTCCTTTGTCATCTGCTCTGAACATCTGGGCACTTTAAGGAAAAACAGTACAGCGAAATGTTGCAGGCGCTCCTGAGGAACTCCACGTGACCACAGATGGAGATACCTCTAGATTGCCTCAGGCTGTGTCCTCCCAGGTCACACAATTTGCTGCGTGGCTTAGACTAAAAGCAGCAGTACAGATGGAGAGGTGGTCTTCATATGAGGCAGCAAAATTGTTATAAATAACTGATCCCGTGTGCGAGGCACGATGGTCGGTCAGTATCTGGGAAAAGCGCCGACGTGGGCCATAAATAACCTCAGAAATACCTGCGCTGCAGCCTAATGCCTTGATTGTGTTTCTTTTTTATTATGAAAATTAGCCTGAGCGACTTGCGCACTTCAATATAAATCTTTTGATAAAACTGTCAGCTCACAATAATTGTAGCTGTTTAAAAATGTATTGGGTTTGGCAGGCCGCTCGTGCGTTAGACTCATCAGACTCCTCGAGAGACAGAGCAGATGAGCCAGAGTCTCCCACTGCCTCGCCTTCCTCATGAATTATTCATGAGGTCTCCTCAACTTGGGTTTCCGTTCATCGAAATGCAGGTGGGATTCCTTAGGGGGTGTGGAGGGGGGTGTGGAAAGCCATCGGTAATAACCAACGCTTCCCGTCAAACAGCACCACAGTGTATCATCTGTGTGCTTGCCGGTGCAGTGCTGTCTTGGAAGATCCATTGCTTGTGTTTGTATTATATTACCTGATTAAATATGAATGGAATGGGCACACATAACCTGAATGTGTGGTTGTTGTTTTTCTTTGTATGGCCAATTGCATATTGTCAGTGATTTGTGATATATTGTTCACATAAAAAGTACTAGTCACTAGTACTATACATTTTATACAAGACATTGTCACATGTAACATTTTATTCTTATTGTATTTTAAAAAATCAAGCGATAACAGGGAGACTACATTTTCAGATGCTTTACTTGTTTACCCAGAATCCTTAGGATTTTCACATGTGCTACATGAGAAGCGGTATGGCTGGCTGGATTTGTGGATGTGTGTTTGTGAGACGTGCCTCACCCGCTTCCCCGGGTGTGAACAAACGGGGTTTCTGTCAGTTTTGCTCACCCGCTGTGATGGCGTCGGTCGTGCCACACAAGCAAGATGCAAGCGCTGGCGTTACATCCTAGCTGGAACACAGATCTTTCACCTCAGCCCCCAGAAACGAGCTTAAAAAAATTCATCAAGCGTTACTGTGATAAACAGCTGAGGGTTGTCTATTTCATGTAGCTGTCAAATCAAGTCCTTTTGTATTGATTCGCTTGGTATCCTCAGATATTAAGAGTGTTGAGGATCACCTTTTCAGAAAATTTCCCATGGGCACCATCTGGGGTGTGAGTTTTCATCTTTAACTTAAAGGCTGCTTCATCATTGAGAACCTTCGTTTTACTCTGATAACACAATATGTAAGTATACTCCCTCTGTAAAGCCTTCTGTACCTTTACAATTACAAGTCGTTTCATTTACCAGATCAGATTATAAAGAGCAGTACTGACTTTAATATTGATTTTACATTAGAATTTTACATTTTTTTAAGGTAAAAATGTAATAGATATATTAAATATATCTCAAAGATATCAAATACATTACAATGATTTTTTTTCTGTTTTCAAACATTCTGACATTTCAAACAATCTGGTTGCAAAAAAACAATATTAGAATATGGCCCCTAGTATAGGATCAAATTGCTTTTAATTCAAGTTGACATTAACCCTACAGTAAGTTGGAAATAGTCAAAGCAGAAAAATAATAATTCCATGCTTATAACCCATTTTTATAAGTATTAAAATGGTTTGTCTCTATTGTGATATTTCTATGTTGGCAGACAGTCTTCAATGCCTGAGTTGACTAGCAGGGAAATTACCTATGAATACAGCAGAAAATCAAATTCACACACATTTTGAAAGACAATAAGAATAATTAAGGTGCTCGATCTTTAAATGTTGCTTTGATGTGTTTGTTAAAGCCCATGGAATTCTAAGACAGAGATTTAATATAGATCAATGTCATATTTTGCTGCAGAAATTGGGAGGGTACTTTTTCAGTTTTTAATTGAATGACCTGTGTTGATAACCTTTTACATTCTTTATACATTCCTTTATTACTTGAAAATCAGTCACCACTGCAAATTTAAAGTCCACCTGCACCTTAGAATAACAAATCAACCTTTAGCAAGGGACCTGGTGGTGGAGTGGAAAGGCCATCCAATTCCGCAACAGTCACACTCGCTGCTTGATGACCCAGATGTATGTTTACTAGGCTCTGACTGGCTGCCCCAGCTGCATGTGACCTTTACCCTTTTGTATCTTTTCCATAGTGAAAGTGAATATAAATTAACCCCCCTGGCCCCAGCCTGTGCTCAGGTAGCCAGCTCAGTCTATTAAGGCAAAATTCCACCCAAGTTTTAGTGACTGTCACGCAAATATTCAAATAATTCACAAGATTAACTGAAAAATGTAGATTTGTTTGCAATTTTATTTAAGTGTATATTTTAGAAATATTGTACATATGCATGTTTACATCAATATCTAATATGGTAACACTTGATGGTACACAAATGCATAATAACTCGGTTACTACTGAAGTACAATGTATCATGAACAAATACAGTAGCTACTTGAGATAATTCACCATTCATTAATGAACAAATATAAGATCAGTATTTAATTTGTGCTATTCACTTGTTCCTTCATTCGTTCACAAAGGTTTACAGAATTAACAGATATAGTAACAAATATAGTAACTGCTTGAGACAAAACATGCGTCACGATTCATTAATGACGAATTAACATGAGATCAGTCTGTAACTAAGATGTAGTTTGTGGTTAATTAGTACATAAGTAATAGCATAATACAATATTATTTGTGCCCCGTCAAGTAAAGTGTTATCTATAATATTTTGAAATATAATTTGAATTCCTTTTAATGCATCAAATGATGTTTCATTTACAATTCATAATTTTCAAAATATATTTGTTTTCAGCTGTTGTTGTTTTTGTTTTGTAGTTTCTAATTCGACAGCAGGGATTGGGGGGGTGCTAGCAAGCAGCAGCTCACAGGAGAGTGCCACATCTGTCACTGCCACACAAGCGACAGTCTTTTGGCTCTCGACAGGTCAGATTACTGTCTGCATCACAGGCCTCACCATAGGCTTGAGGGAAATGCCTTAGTAGGAAACTTTATTTGTCTCACATGTAATTACATGTAAAACACAAATTATACAAATACATCGATTGGGTTTATCGTTTGTAATCAGTAGCATGTACTAACTGTATCGATATTTAATCAACTGGAAATATAGCCAGTGTTTCACTTTCTTTTTGTGTTCCTCGAGTTGACATGGTCTCCAAGGATGGAAACGTCTCCATCCTCAAATTGGTCCCCATCTGAAAGTGACTTTATAATGGATTTCTTGACCTTAATTAACTGTATGCCGAATACTGCAACACTGGCACTGAGGAAATGAGCATCGGTCCCGCAGCACACAGAGCAGATGAATGTCATCAGCCGTGTCACACCTGGGGTTGTTTTCAGGTTGCTCAGACGGGCAGGAAGCAGAGCCGGGGAGGAGGTGCTCGAGATTAGGCTGCACCAATATCGGTGACTTCAGTCGCTATGGTGCATGACTGCTCTGTTTTTAGCACAGCCACGCCCACCCGATGCCACCCTGTGGCTGTCCCTACAGTGGGGCCACAGTGTCTCATTTCCCCCACAGGATTTCAGCACTAACAACTGGCACTGGCTGGGAGAACCTTGCTGAACATCACTGATTCTCTGCCCTGCATGTTGACGGTATATGAGGCTTGCTTTATCATGGGAATTTCTACAGGGGTAACTCTTACATATCAACAGACAAATCAGGAATTGGCAGGCTGCGTTTATCACATTATTTTGCCAAGGCTATGACTTTTCCTGTCAGCTGGAATACTAGAGCAATTAATCACTTCCTGTTTGCATTGTATTACAACACTGATATTGTGTGTGTGGTGAGTATTGGGGGTGGATTAAGCACTTTCAGCCCATTCCAGCTGGCAATTTTTCCTGTTCTCTAAACCCAGAAAAACTTGTGCCATTCATATTAATACAAAGAGTTATAATATTTATATGGATGTGTTTGACTTTTGGATATTTCTGTTATTTGTCTACCTTACGGTCTGTCCTCCCGTGTTATACACTCCCCAAGGTGTTTGTAGATAAGGTGGCTTTATGCATGTAGCGTTCGATCGATACAGGAGGGCAGGAGTTGCAAAGCGGTTTAAAAAAGGGACTTGTGAGCAGAATGTCAAATCTCAAGGTGTGTTTTCTTCAATCTGTCCAAAAAAAATGCAGCACTAAAGTATCCAGCTGAATTAATGAATAAAGAATAAAACTGAATTTGGATGAAAGTGTCTCAATAAATCATGTAGCACAGCCTGAGGGGTGGGCCACTCCATCAGGGCAGATGGGGCAGCAGCTCCTCGGGGACCGCTGTGGGGGTAGATGTGTCACATGGCCAGGAGGGCGGTGCAGTGCTACACTGGCTCTGTGTCGTGGGGTGGGAATAGCAGCAGAGTAGTAACATTATGAATCAGATTTTTAAGAACAATTATCAGCAGCTGCTGAAGCTGTACTGACATGATTACAGTTGTTCATTGTTATTTTCAATTTTATTTCCATTGCCAAATTGACACCTACATTGTACAGAATTCTAAGGTCACTATTTTACTCCTTCAGTGCTGAATATCTGAGTGAAGTTGGAAAGTCTGTTCTACCTTTCTGAAAGCTACAGCAGTAGGACCAAAAACCTTCTTATATCATTATATCTGCTTCTCATCCACTGCAGTAGCTAAAGAAATAGGTACCACATGCCCTTTTTTAAAATACTTAGGCATATCTTCTGATTATTACTATTGTTTTTGTCACTTTGCTATTTTTTCCCAAAGTGATACAGTTTTACCCATTTGAACATCTGGGTGTTTTACTGAAGCATTTTAAACTAAATGTGTCACCCAGGAGTATTACCACAGAGCTACTAGGATTTGAACCAACAGCCTGCAGGTTACAAATCAATTTACTCCATAATCAAGCTATCTCATGATGTCACCTCCCTAACAATAGACATTATACCAGACAAAATTCCAAGTTCAGTGTAATTCCTTGTAAATATCCCCTTGCCTTGCAATTCCTGATCTTCAGTTGTGAATTATAATAAAAGTCATGATTATGGAGGTGTCAGGGTTCGCGTCTGTGCCCGGGTTCCATGTGTGTGGAGTTTGCATGTTCTCCCCGTGTCGTCGTGGGGTTTCCTC
>JAAGVU020000006.1:118844-160774 GCA_011763525.2 Mormyrus iriodes | reverse complement strand
GTGCCAAAATTTGTAAGAGAATTGTTAGTTCAAAAGGAACATTCCTCAATGCAAGATTGCAGAGGATTTAGGTCCTGTAACATCTACAGAACATAATATTGTGAAAAGATTCAGAGAATGCACAGACATCCTAGGAAGAGCAAGGTGGGAAGCCGTAAAGGGCGTAAAGGATAAGGTCAGAAACCATAAAGGGCAAAGTCAAAAACCGTAAAGGGGTCTAGTCCTGCATCTGTTGTTGTAAATGTCCTTCAGAGTTGGGAGGACTGACCTGCAACAGCATTCTGCTGCCCGAATCACCCTCTGCAGGGCTTTGCAGTCCTGAACACAGCTGCTCCCAAACCATGATGTAATGGTCTGCATGAGTATGCTCTCCGCAGCGCCGGAGTAGAAAGTCCTTAGGATCATTGGAGAGACTCCAAACTTCCTCAGCTGTCTGAGATGGTACAGGTGCTGCTTTGCCCTTTTGGACTGAACTTGAATGTGTTCAGTCCATGTCAGGTCCTCTGCAATGTGGATGCCCAGATACTTGAAAGTCCTCACTCTTTCCACAGGAGTCCTGTTGATGAGGGGCATATGGTGTTGCTGCTGTCTCCTGCTAAAATCCACCACCAGCTCCTTGGTCTTGCTGACATTTAGCTGCAGGCGGTTTTCCTGAGACCATGATGCCAAAAGTCAGCATCTGTTATGGTACGGGGCTGCATGGACCAGTTGTATGTATGTGAAGGTACCATTGACTTTGAGGCGTAGATTAGAGTTTTAGGGAGAGATTTGTTGCCATCAAGGCATTGTTTCTTCCCAGGACGGAGGATGGTTATTTCAGCAGGACAATGCCAGAGCACATTCGGCATGGTCTACAGCAGCGTGGCTTCATAGACACAGAGTGTGAGCGCTTGGCTAGTCTGCTGCCAGCACAGATGTGTCTCCTATTGGAAATGTATGGTGCATCATGAAGAGGAGAATCAGAGAACAGCGACCACGGACTGCCGAGCAGCTGAAGTCTTACATCATGCAGGAATGGACAAAATTTCCATTTGCAAAGTTACTACAATTAGAATCCTCAGTTCCAAAATAATCAAAAAGTGTTATTAAAAGGAAAGGAGATGTAACACAATGGTAAACATGCCTCTGCTCCAACTTGTCGAGTGCAGCCATCAAATTCTAAGTTTGCATATATTTACAAAATACAACTAAGCTGGTCAGTGAAACTGATCTTTTCTTTGTACTTTTGTCAATCAAATATAGGTTCATGTGATCTAACGAATCACAGATTTATGTTTTTATTGAATTTAAGAAAATATCCCAACTTCTCAAAATTGGGTTTGTACTTTCAGGTTCACAGAAGTATACAAAAGTCATTCTAAGGGCTGCAATTATGGATTAATAATTAAGATGTATTCATATACACTAACTGAGCATAGCTCATATCTGGAATATCATTGGAAACAATAAATGGAATTTAGAAGACACGTATTCTGATAGGTGCTGATTTTTTACTTAAGGAGCATGAAGGAGCAGCCTTTATTCTGCGGATTATCGTCAGCAGGGAGGATGCTGCCACTGGGAAAAACAGTCCTTTTGCAAGTGCTAATGACATCAGAAGCACAACAAATTAACTGACACTTATGCTCAAGGTTACAGCTGCTTCCTGCAGGGGGTGTTGCCTTATTCCTTTAATGGAGTCTAAGGCTCATTTATTCACATTAATTAACTCAGACATCTTCCGTGACTGATGGACGTATAAATCTTTTTTTTCCAGCATAGATAAAATGTGTATCAACTACAACTGGTTTCATATGTGTTCTATGTTTGAGCTGAAACAGATATAATACTAACAATTTTAAAGATTCTCCATCTTAAGATCCAACAGATGTGGATCTTAAACACAGACGTGGATCTCAACAACATCGTCAAAGCTATTATACTTTTATCAACAGAAAATTAAGCTCTATAGTTTCTATAAATCAGCTGACATCCACACAAATAAAACAATATCGCCATCTCCCGGTTGCTTGTAAGATTTACACCCTCCTCCGTGCTCTTTTTTTCCATTGACATTCAGGGCGGTTTTTTTCAATTTCCAATCTACAAAGAATTTATTTGAACGGGTTCTCGTTTTATTTTACAATTAAGATCTAAATTAAACCATTGATCGACCCGGGACTCAATGGTAATTTCAAGCAGTTTTCATCCTGTAGCAGTAAAATAGTGATTAATAGGAGCAACTTACCCAAAACCTATAGCTGGGAGCGTAGAACCGTATTTGTGGAAGTCAGTAGTGTATTCAGGGTTCAGATATGGCTTTGCATCTACAGCTGAGTGGCTGTTGGATTTGACTTCATAAGCGGAATGAAGTGAACAAAAAAAATCACAACACTACATGAAGAACATGTGCCAATCGCAGGACATGTGTATGCGTACAGTGGACGTCTATATGAATTAGGCATAACAGACATTAGTCCCACAGATTATTACACAGTAATTTATGTGTCTGAGTGTCTAATGAGCCAAGAATATGCTACTCCAGTCTGCAACCGGCCTTATTGCAGACGGGAAAAAGCCGCTGGTGAACCTGTTCCCGTGGGTTAGGAGCTTTAAATTTAAATTTCAGGTGAAGGGGCAGGATTCACAGTCATTAAAAATCTTTAATGAATATGCAAAAAATGTCTCCTGGGAAAAAGTATACATATACCATTAGAACCGATAGCGAAATCTATACATAAATGTCAGGTACAGTTACCGTAATGATATTCGGCGTCATGGTGACTCTCGCTCACCCCGCATTTTCTGACCCATCACTGACTCCAAGGATGTGTGAGAGGAGCTCCTCAGGCTTCTGCGATGCTGAGTCCCATCAAACAGACAGCGCTTGCCCACGTGGAAGGTGGTGGCATGGCCGAAATTGGGGTAGAAAGTCCATTCGGAACGAGACACCATATTGGCATCTATACGACCGCAAATTAAAATACATTATTAAAAACATATATTTTACTGATCGCGGGTAAATTACTTAAGAGAATGAATATGAAAAGGAGATATCGAGAAAGATTGTTTGATATATTGGGCACACCAATCGATTAAAATAATAGTGTTTATTATAATATAGTTTTTTATTTCCATAACATACGATAATAAGTCTCACAAAGGAGATGCGCTATCTCATTGCCTTCATTGCAGTGACCCCTTACTGTAAGGTTTTTGTAGAACTTTTTTTTTTTTGAGAGAGATTATTATGTTAGCCCATGGCGCACACTGTCAATGCACTCACTGGGAAAAGACCTGAGCAGCCTGATCTCTTCGGGGAATTGAATGGCTTTGATTTGGGGAAAGGGAGCGTCGCTGTAGCGGGGCTGCGGCAGCCAGCGGAGACGGGATTTCCAGTCAAGGTCGCATCTGCAAGTCAAACGGATGATACGCCAAAGGCTCCTCCACGCAGCACAACAAATAAAAACAGATGAGCTCATTCATTTGTGGAGGCCAGAATCCCAAAGAGAAAAACTGGGGCGACTGGCTCCACAATCTGAGGAATAACGCCATCACAATATCGTTACATCTCCGTTTCTGTACAAGTGTACATCGCCTCTGAACAATTGGGTATATAATCTCTTTTTATGCACGATTTCTGCAAGTAAACTCTGCAATCCCGAGCGTCCAGTTGCATTATCCCTGTAAACGAGGGATGTTTGTCGATGCATCTATAGCCTACATGCACACAAACCCAGAAGCGAATATTTTTTTCTTCATTGCGCTTGTATATTAACATTGCACGCTGTCCCAATGTCACTTATATCAGCAAGTGTTGCATGCATGAGCGTAAATTGTGTGGGGGGGTGTATTCCTCCTAATAATCAAAACCAGCCAATACACACCTTAAATGGGTGGAGACCCTCAACCCCCCCCCCCCCCTCAATGCTCAACCCAGAGTTATGCTCTTGGTTACACGTGTCACATCTCATGCTGGATTATTCACTTTTGGCACTAAAAGGCACCACGGCTCCGGCAGCGGCAGTCCAGCACAATAACGGAATCCGCAATCATTGCGTGGGTGGGCCAGTCCCATAACTATCCCCTTGGCTATAAAATCACACTACAGACTCAAACAGGCCTACATTTTTTTAATCAATTTTTAAATGGCCCGTGACATTAATAAGCCTAAATGAGCAAAAGTAAAGAAAAATGTATTTGCCTCTCAGCGACATTTTTCCTCCGATTGATCTAACCATGTAGACATACCTGCCAGGAGCACCCGGGCTCACCCGTACCGCCGCGCTAGCTCCCCGGTCCCATTCCCTACAGCACGTCGTTTTTGGTTTGTTAAGAAAAAGGAAAGTCCTATCTATCGGTATCACACTGTTAGAGTACTAATGCAGTTAAATAACTGTTAAATATAAGTTTAATAGGACTCTGCATTAATGCATTTCTTTTACGAAACTATCTTTATTTAAAATTTTTTTTGCTACCTTACAAATGTAAATACTGAGGGAGAACAGCTGTCTGATGATACAGGCCTATGTAAAGCATGCTCCAGAGTAAAAACTAGGCCTAACTAACTCTTCGCTCTATCCTGTTCTTCGCTGGGTTTCCTTAAAGGAGCAAAACTATTAAAATTCAAGTTAATCGGTGCTATTAGACTGGTTGTAATTTTGTATGAAGAAAAAAAAAACACATACTCGGTGTAGTTTGGCTGTATGTGCCGTATGTGCGGCTTGTAGATTGCCTCCTGGCCGTGGGTTTCAATGAAGTGGCGCCTGCCGCGGTTTCTGCGGGGTTCGTCCGACCGCCAGATAGTATTTCTGCTAATAGATGCAGAGTGCCTTCGGTGATCTGCTGGTATAGATTACCTAGATTAAGTGCTTGTGGGAGAGTCATGCAACCTTTATCCGTGTTCATCAAAAGGCTTTCAAGCTACGGTATGTTTATGAGTGATTTCATGAGAGGCTATTAATTTTAAAAGCTTTCCAAACGGCACAGCATTCGCTTCGCAGAGTGCACTTTATTATGTCAATATTTTATGTGTTGTCCTGTCCTGTAGCTTTACTCACCACTGGCTGCGGAGGTTTCTTGGGTTTCCGGGAGTAAGTTATCTCCTTTTCTGTGTATTGCATCTTCATTACGCCCAACCATTTAATACGAAACTGCAATCCTGCCAAAGTTTAGTTTAAGAGAACATTTGAGTTGAAGAATACCTTTAAGAAATTCTGTTCTAGTTTTATCCGATGTAATGAGAAGCAGGTCGCTTAATGATTGCCTGTATCTGAATAAAGCAGAAAGGAAGCCAACAACAAACGGTTGCTTAGTTTAAGACACTTGCAGGGTTGAATAGATTATCACGGCGTCCTTGTCTCCTTGACAACCGTGCATCCTGATTGACTGGAAAGCAAGGGATTAAAATTAAAAACAACAAACGCAGTAATGATAGGTTTCCTCAAATTGCTTCTCGCGTCTGTTAATTACTGGCATAAATGAACTAATTAATTTCTTCAAAGCGGGCGTGAAGATTTCAGAATTCGATTAGACGAGTAAAACCAGGGTGCTTTAGCGCCCTCTGGTGTCAGCAGGTAAAATATTAGGTCATTATGTATGAACGGCGTTAACAATGTGACCTAACGTTTAGTAAACACGAGATGGCGCTAAAATATATTTTGAAATTACAATCACGCCGTATCGGGTAGTACAAGACGACGTCCAGGCACAGG
Organism: Mormyrus iriodes; assembly: GCA_011763525.2. Lineage (NCBI taxonomy): Eukaryota > Metazoa > Chordata > Actinopteri > Osteoglossiformes > Mormyridae > Mormyrus > Mormyrus iriodes. Next base: position 155,081 of record JAAGVU020000006.1, on the reverse strand, counting down.
GTAGAATAGTGTAGGGTAAAAGACAGTCTGCGACTTTTTACCCAGAATCTTTTGGTTAAATTCGAGTTTTACATGGTTTGCCTTAGTGGGCACATATGACTTTTAGACTAAACTGGGAGTTAGTAAAAGAGACTTTGAAATCTTGATTGAGTTTCAAATCAGATATCGCGAGATGCCATCAGATCCATGTTGGCTCCTAGCGGTCATATACATGGCTATGTAACTGAACCTCTTGTCTTCTGCCTGGTTCTTCAGGATTCCCTACAATGTTCATTGTTGTGACAGTTGAGTCCATCTTGTTGGTGGTCCTCTGCTTCCCCTTCCACCTCTAACTTTCCTAGGCATTTTGGTCTTTTCCAGTTCGCTAGGGCTTCTCATAACGCGTCTAACATGAGAGCGTAATCTGGTCAGTACTGAAATGGGGAGCACAAATTAATGTTTGCCGATGTTGGTGCTTCCTTAAAAAACATGCGCACAATCAGATCTTTAACTGTCAGAAATTTGTTCAGAAGGAAAACCTTTAGCTGGTTAGACGAATATTGGAAGCAACCAAATAAATGCAAGGATTTTTTCCCAATCTGTCCTTTTGAGCATTTTAATTTTTATGCATTATATGGAACTTTAAATATGTAACAGCGATCCATTTCAAAATATCTATGGAGATGCCAGGTACTGCAATTACATTAAATAATCTACCGATGTTAGATAACAAATTCCTCTATATGGATAAAAAAATGTAATGTTCTTTCAGAGGTAACCAAGACATCTACTCCAATAGAATTTTCAGTAGATTTTTTTTCCCTAGTACAAGTGCCTGGACCTCCAAACTGGACTATTACTATGGTAACAACCCGTGATGTGTGATAGCTCCATGGCTATGTGATGCTAATGGCTAAGTTGCTAGTAGAGGTACTGGTAATTAGTAGACACCAGTTCATGCTCGTTTTAAAGCAACTGAAACTATCTTGTTTCCCGCAGGATTTCCACTAAGAAAACATCCATCTGGTCATCTTCCAACTACTTATCCAGGACTCAGAGATGACCAAAACGTACAAATCCAAACCAAGATTTTGTTTCAACCAACTAGTTGAGTACTCTGTGACTGTGATTCTTTATATTCAACTGGTTGGTTGAAATAAAATCGTGGCCTGGATTTTTACTTTCTGGACCTGAACTCTCCACCTCTGCCAGTAGTGGGTTGCGAGGAGATTGGCCTGGAGCGTTCCCCATGCAGCACTGGACATAAATCAACGCCCTGGATGGGATGACAGACTAGGAAAACATGACACAAAATTATTATATTATGAGGCCATTATTTTTATCTTTAGTAAACTATGCTTACACCTGGGATTCACACTTCCAGGTTTGAGGAGTCGAGTGCCAGCCCCAGGTCTATAGTGTGTTGAGTTTACGTAATTTGCGTGGGTTTTACTCCCACAGTCTGAATGCATGCAGTTAGGTGAATTAGCATGAATATATTGCCCATAATGAGTGGGTGGGTTTCTGGCAATGGACTGGCTTCCTGTCCAGGGGGTTTCCCTGTTTTGGAATGTATGCTTCCAAAAATAGACTGCAATGCTCTTTGCATGCTTGTGTTGTCCTAAGTGGTTGTAAGACAGGTGGCAGCATATACAGTACATCTGAATGGATCGCCTATGCTACCAGCTTACCTCATTTATTAGGAATCATGGTCATATAGAAAAAAAATGTGTAGAAAACTGTATGACCTGTCACTAAGCACATTTTCACATGATGTTTTAATTTGAACCCATTCAAATATTGAAAGTCGTTCTGTGTTACGTAGATTACATAAAAAGTATGCTGTTTTGAGTGTCTGCAGTGAAAGCTGGAGCACAATTCTTAAGCTTGGTTTATTATAGGGCATTTATGACATGGGGACGTCGCTAGCCCTTTAAGTCAACCTGTTGGGAAATACTGCTGGCGTATTATGTGTGGCGGGGCTATGGGTTAACCGTGGTTTGAGCGTAGCGTTCATTAGTTGTTATGTTGTCTAGGGAAGAGTTACGCCGCTCCAGTAAATGCAGTATAGGCTCCGGTTTCTCGCAGCAAAACGCAGAATGGATTACCGGTGATTGTCCAAGGAATTCGAGATCTCCGGAATGTTTTGACTGTCTTTCCCTGGATGGCATCTATTTCGGGATGCAACTAGGGACAGTGCGTTTAAGTGTGCTAGTCTTTTCCTAAAAGTGGTATACGTTTAGAACAAAATCATGTCAAGGCTTAATCTGAGAGTTTTTTTCATTCTGAGACAGTAGCACATTTTAAGTGAAACTTGCATATTTCTTCATGGATGCAGTCTTCAGCAGAATATTAAATAATATTTATGAAATAATGACTTTAATTGTGTAGCGGCTCCACTCCCATTTTTAAATTTTGCTTTTTTTTAACGGGTTCCCTCTGAATCCTCTATAGGTTTTTTCTTCACGCGTGATTTCCATTATGTTTACTTTCGCTGCCTTCTGCTACATGCTCTCCTTGGTTCTCTGTGCTTCTCTCATCTTCTTCGCAATCTGGCACGTAAGTGTACTCTTCTGATAAATGTTAGTTTTACTACGTGTAACACGTACCCGCGCTTCAAAGCAGACTAGAGGCGGTGCCGAAACAATCAAGGTTTCGCGTTGCACTTCACATTCTGTTTAGTTTGAATAGCATCTGAATGAAACCCCTGTACACTAAGCCTAAGTAATACGTAAAGAATACGTAAATAAATAATAATACGAAAAATATACGTATTATGAACGCGATCATTATGATTATGATGCCTTTGTAATAACTGAAGGAAGCTTGTTATTAAGTGTGGTTTATATATATGGTTTGTATGTGTATGTGTGTATATAAACATACAAAAAAATTTCTCATTAGCTATATAGCGTAAATGTGGTTTCTATTTTTCGATTAATCTAAGCTAAACTTTTATCTAACTAATATTATATGAATCCCAGAATAGTTTTCATGGACTCCGTCTCCCCGCTTGTATCTAAATGCTTAAGGTGCTGGTTTGCGCGCAGGCTATAATGGCAGGTGCCGGTGACACTTGACAGCGCACGGCCGGGAGTCCCTGGGGTAAAGTGATTTGGACCAGATCTGTCAGGCAGCTGAATGTTTAAGGAGGAATTGTGAAGACCGACAGTTGCCTTGTGGTGTCTCATCGACACCCCAGTGTGTTTGTTGCGGTACACCGTCACGGATAAGTATTTGGATAATGAACCCCTGAAGTCAGGACTTGGCTTTTCTGCAGCACTCCCAAGATCCCTGAGAAAATTGTTGAAAGCGTGCTTGTGTTTGTGAAGGTGGGGTTGAAGTAATGCTTTAGGGCTGAGTTTGGAATGAGCTCGTTCTTCCTGTCCCAAAACCTACTTCTGCATAGCAACGCCACCCCAAAAACACGAGTGCTATAGATGCAGAAATGATGGGCATGACACTGATGCTGCCCACAGTTGGCGGACTCAGCGGGTGAATCGCCGGGTCGGTGTCCGGGATGACGCCGCAAATGTCAGGCTTCAAACTGCGTCCTCACACAACATTTAGCTTGTGGATCAAGTCGTGCGTACACGGTGTCAGCGCCGAAGCTGAAGGGTCTTTTTCCCACAGAACACTGTAAACTCACTTGAAATAATGTGTCACATACACAAGCGCCATGTGTACTAATTGCTTGCTGCACGTGATTGTCCGTTTCCCGAAATCACAGATCTGTGAATACTAGATTTAGATGCATGATAATGTAAACAGCTGTCTGTAGTTGAATTATTTGTTTTCTTTGTCTATCAATGTGCAGGATGACTAAGACACATGCTAGGCGTGAAATGTGGTTTGAAACTTTGTTAGTGGCATGGAATTACTAATATATTAACTTAACAAAAATAATAACAATTTACCCAGACACTTTTCCAGAACATGGTCGAGGAGCAAAAATGTATTATTATTATTATTATTAGTATGGGAATTTCAGTCCATTGAACAGCATGTACCATCATATACAACAGGCAACTTAGAGAGACCAATTATCCAACTTTACATATATAATCAATATTTATTTTAATAGAGTAATTCCTTGCAATATCTCACATGGCAGTTCATAAACTTACAGCTGCCTCCAGGTCACAAGTCTGTGTTCTGAAAAGAAATTGCAACCAAGTGCATATATACATTGGAAGGGCTTCTCCTCAGCCTTAAATCTGCAAACATCTAAACACAAGTCTAGTGTCCTAACCGCTGTATCTTTCTGTGTTTCACTGTATTGTACAATTTGCCGGATAAAGAAATCTGTACTATAGTGTTTATTAAAGAGATGAGTATAGTATCTAAAGCTGGTGACACGTTCCTTAAGGGGGCACAAGTAACTTAGTTACTCAGTTATTACTCAAGTACAAATCATGAACAAATAGAGTTACTGCATGAAATACAAGAACCGTTATGATTGATTAATGATGAATGAACATGGAATTAGTATTTAACTAACACTTAAGTTTCTGGTTAATTAATAAATCAAATAAGGGTATACTGCTACATTATTTATGCCCCCCTCAAGTTAAGTGTTACCGAAAAGTTAATCTCCTCTGTAAAGTTTGTTTTTAAACACATATAATAATCACAAAAGGACAACATTTCTCTTATAATGTGGCATATTCATGATTTTCATTATTCCAATGTGGTGGCTTGATGACCAGAGTTGACTGACACAATACTCGCTTAACAGGAATCATCCAAGAGCTTTTCACAGCTCTGTTATTTTGGTGTGCTTATCCAGGTATTAAATCAGTCCTTCACTTTTCTATGACATATTTTTTATAGTTCAACAGAGACAATGTCATATTATGACCTTGGTATATCTTACATTAGCCTAAGGGATACACATGGCAGTACCTGACAAAAATAAAGAGTGAATCTGTTGCTCATAGACTGGGATGTCTGTTGTTCAAATCTACTTATTCTGCTGCTTTATTAGAGAGCTAATAAAAATAGTCCGCCATATTTTATATATAGAATTTGTCCTAGAAGCATCTGTTTGTGATTACTGAACGCACTGTACATCAGCATTTGCTTTAATTTTTCTTGATCATGCACAGTCGTCTAGCAGGTAGCCTTCTAGTTAATGTCCTGATTAAATAATCAGCCTGAAGGTCTTGCGTCCAGACAGATACCTTAGAGATACGTCCTTCAGAAACGTGTCTGACCTCTAGTAAGGATACTTGACCCAATTCCATCCTGTAGGATCTGAATCTATAAAGAGATGATTGCAAATTGTGATTGTTGATTTAAATAAAGCTGTCTGCTATAGAAAATACCAGTAACAATATCAAATCTTTTCAGCTGATTGTACTGTTCCTGCCCATGTGCCCAGAGAAAAGATGCATTTCTTAACTGTTTATTTGTTCATCAATTTCATAAAGTAGTTTTTAGTCAACGATGTAGCTTAGACCTAAAATTTGTGGTTAGGGAGAGCGCTTTAGGTATATTTTCTTTTATTTGGTTAAAGTGAGTTTACAAATTCTGTATTTTTGCTGTTCTGTTGATCTGAAAGGTAATTCTGAATTCATCTCAAGACAGGAAAATGTTATAGGAAAAAGCTGGTTCTTGTTCTGAAATGTCAACAAGTTGTACTCCTCTGGAAAAGTAGAGCAAACTTTGATCATGGTGGAGAACCTATTTAGTATAGCCCGTCAATTTTTTATCATAAATCTTAAATGATTTTCTTTTTATAACTTAGGGTACCAGAAGCAGCAATGGACACATGTGCCTCTGGTAATCTCCAATTTAATTAATTTTGTACTCTGAGGTTGTCAGTTAATAGGCTCATTTGAACAACTCCTATTAATTTCGGTGGAAAGGTGCATCTTATGCAGGTGACATGGTGCATATGGAAATGGATCCGTTTTATATACTGGGATAAATCCTCTCTTTCAATAGTGCCCATCACTGTGAAATTCCTGATTCTGAGCTTTCAGCACGTTTTTAAGAAACCAAGGAAAAACATAAAGCTGAACAGCTTGTTGTGTTGCACATGTGAAGGAAAAAATGTGTACGAAGTATAGACCCTGTTCAGAATACGGTTGGAAAATTGCAGATTTGTAGTATTCTGTAACTGCTACACCATATTTCTTTATCTGGCACTCAGTGTATTGACTTTTTTTTTAGTCTCTCATGAGACTCACAGATCTGGAACCTGAACTCAAAAACAGTTGTTTACAAGAACTTTAGAGTCATCAGCCAATATTGTAATTGGTTTTTATGTGCACCACACTAAAATCCTCATGCATGTCCATAAATATTATTGCTAGTACATATTGACAAAACCATGTTAAATCTTCCCACAGGTACTGTAATAGTCTAATAGCAGTGTTGCTGATGTTTTGATGTACGCCATTGTTGGAAGGGGTATATGCATATATTAAAATCTAGCTAATTTAACCAAGAAGACATTGTCATATGTTGTTGGCATACATTTGAAGCATAAGGCAGCTGATTGTTCAACGATGAATAACACTTAGATAATGCAAGACAATATTATTCTTATTAGAAAAATTATCAGTCTGAGTCTCTAATCCACTCACTGGAGGTATATAAACTCCTCCTATGTTAGAGAAATATTGTTGAGGTTAAGTATTGAACCTTGCAGTGTGAGCTAATTTTACATACTACCGAGGGCAGAGACACTCAGGCATGAGTAAAAGGAAAAGGAACATATGATTCATCACTGATCCTGAGATATGACACACGTGTATAGCAGTGTTTCCTAACCCAGTCCTCGGGGACCCACAGACAGTCAAAGATTTTGCTCCCTGCCAGACAGCCCACATTTTTGCTCCCTCAGTGCAAAACTTAGACTGTCTGCAGGTCCCTGAGGACCAGATTGAGAAACACTGATAATAGGCATACACAACAGCACATACAGTGGCACGAACACCATTACTTGTGGTAAGTTACACTTAAAGTGAGCTAGGGCGAACTTAAATACTGAAACTGGGAGGAATCCCTTTATTTCATTGACTTTAGTTCCAATACTAATTTTCCTATAGCTGAAGGATTTATCCACAGCAGATTCCTAGAGTGGGTTTTGGAGGGTAGATGTTAATCAGCCTTTTGTGATAAACACAGGCCTTATCAGAGAGGAGAATACTGAAGTCTATCCTGGAGTTAACACAAAGCCTGAGATTATGAGAACTGATAGCATAATATTTTGCAGTTTTTTTCTGTAGAATTCCGAATGGCTAATATAGGGAGTGTGGTAGTCTAATCACCTGTAAATTAACGAAATATGAACTTTTTTATTAGTAAGATGTGATCTCAATTTTGCAATATTTCTGCACTGTAGGAATCTTGCCATGACTAAGAAGTTAAGGTGATGTGTGAAAGGACAGGTTGAAAATAAGTTTTTAGCTGATTTGGCTGAACCAAAGTTTAAGTCTGCACAGTTAAAAGCTGACAACAAAACATTTATATTTAACACTTTCATGTCTATCTGAACTTCAGTTTCTATAATGTTTAGAGACAGTTCATCTTCACTTTTTTATTTCAGTGAAGCAGTTTGTTTTGGGCCGTATGTTCAGAGCTTCTTTTAGGTGTTATTGTATGCTGTCAGCATATGAATGAATATTACAATTTGAATCTGCTGCTTCATTGGCCATTGTGATCAGGAGTCCCCTAGCAGTGAACCAATTGGCTATTCAGCTAACAGATGGGAAGGGCTAATCAGCAAGGGTACCACAGGTGCATGATATAAAATGGTTTCATTGATTTGCCGTTACCAAGACACGCGCATTTTAAACATATGTCCTGTGCTCAAATGACCGAAATCACCTAATCACCAAATGTAGATAACTCACCTATTATTTATATTATGTATAAAGATGGTCCAAATTCAAGTTGCCTGTATTAATGTAGCTTTTAAAAACTCGGTGTTTGATTTTGTGGATCTAAGCCAAACACCACAGGTTACTTGAAAAAGGGGTAGGCGATGCATAGAATTATGGGAGATGTCACTGGTGAAGTAAAACCCTTTTTATTGTATGGAAGGTTTAATCAGCGACCCTACGTTTCCTTTGTTACTGTAAATGTCACAAAGAGCAGACTCAGACTATATAAGGAGAAAACAGGGTTTGAATGTTTAAGGCATCTGATAATTTATTGTGTTGCAGTTAAAAGGACCTGCGTTTCACTTTAGCACTGAGTTCTTGCTGTGTGCTGATTGGTCAGTCTCCTATAATCATGCATGTGTCACTAATATTAATGTGAAACAGCTGGATGAGTCTTTCAGTCAAGGAAGCAAACCAGTAAAAGCACAAGAAGAATTGAACTAATTAGCCAAACACAGGAGCCTTTCAGTTTTAAGGTAGTTTGTAAAACCTGAAGTGGCTCATAGTGTCCCTCATGACATGGATTAGATGGTCACTCTAGTTGCAAGGTCAGATAAAAAAATATGTAAATAGATTATTTAATATTGAAAATTAAAGAAAGGATCATTTTTAAATTTAAAACCAAACATGATTTGAGTATTTTAAATAAAAAAAATTAAAAACCTTTTTTTATGAGATTTGCAAATTTCGTAGCCTAATAGGCTATCTTACACTGAACTTGGATAGTTAAACACCCAAGCAAGAGCAGAGTGATCTATGACCACATCAGATTCATTCTTGTGTAATAATGGCTTCCACTTTTCCATAGCATAAATAATCACCAGATATGCATACTCAGAAACTAAATAATTATCTCCTGCTTTGTTCAGTGATCTAGAGGCACAGATAATAAACTATTCATGCCCCTGAACCTCCTGTCTGAACACTGTCTAAAGGCCAATATTCCTGACATTGGTCTGAACATTGAATGTTTGCTGGAGATCAAGAATGAGAAGAACAGGATTATTGGAGAATTCATCCTCCAAGTCCTCAAAGGCCCTCTGGCACTCTGAAGTCCAAACACATGGAGCTCCTTTCTTCTTCAAGGTGTTCAATGGGGCGAGATACCACCCAGCTATGCCTGGGAATCTCCATACATCTATCAGTGGATGGGACATTGACAAAGACAGTACAGCCGCCACTCTGCTGGATTCAATCTCAATGCCATCTGTTGAAACCACATGTCCTAAAAGTGAAGCTCACAGCAAACACAGCCCATTGCCCAAGTAACACCATCCCTACTGTAAAGTATGGCGATGGTAGCCTTGTGTTGCTTTTCAGCAGAAGAGTCCTGGATGCTTGGTGCCCTCAAGAGCAGGATAGATGGTGCACAATTCAAGCAGGGCCTGGAGAAAAACCTTCAGCTGGTAAGAGATGAAGATCCATATTAAAACATGTACATGGCAACCACTTCAAAGCAGCGGTCTTCAAACTAAAAAGTTGGTGTTTTGGGATTGCCAAGATGAAGTCTTGGACTTTAATCCCATTGTAAATCCTTGCTGTGATCTGAATATTGCTGTTCACTAAAATTACCTGATTTGGTAAAGTTTGAGCAAATTAACATGGAACTTTTAAAAAGTCTCAAAAATACATGTCCAGACTCAAACTAACCTTTGTAAAAAGTATTGACCTGGGGGTGATTACTTTTGTAAATAAGATTTAAAATATTCAACAAACATCATCAATGTGTGGTATTTTTTGAGCTAATGGTGAAACATTATTTTCTAAGCACGTCCCACGTCTGGCCCCACTTGGCAGTGCTCCTCTGTGGCTCCTTCCAGTTGATCCCAGCCATCCTGAATTGACAGCCCAGCTTCCATCTCAGGATCTGAGTCTCTTATTCCTAAATGGCTAGTACATTCCACCTATATCCGCAGGGCCTGAAAGAAATTAGTGCCACCCACCTGCTTAGGATCAGGCAAAGCGCCACGTACCTCCTTCAACTCCCAGTTGCATTGGAAATATACCATCCGCAGGGCACCATCCTTGACTGGACCTTGTAGGTCAGGCATCTCCACCAGCGGCAACTGCTCAAACTCATAGCTGTCAGGACCTTTTTTTTCCATCAAAACTGAAAATTCACTTACAGCAGTCACAGTCGGACAGAGAGTTTGTACCGAAGAGCATCTCAGGGTGCCAGTTTACTGAATCTCGACCATCTCCCAGATCCTAGTTTTGTCCACATTCATTTCAAGGTCTACTCCCATCCTCTGGTTGCCGGGTTAATCTCTTTAATCAGGAAATCACATTTCATTGGTTAACCTGCAAGCAATCTGACACGCCCCCATCTAACGTGTACATTCTGATTGGTTCCCACTCCTCAGGTGTCACCCAGCACCAACCGATGAGTGCTTGAGTATCTCATAGCAATGTCTCGGAACCCATGATTGTTATTTTTCTGTGATTTTCTGTTAATCGGCTAGTTCCCCTTCCCATGCTGCAAACACTCGTACATTCATTAAAACCATCCTATCTGCCATATCCTCCAACCTTGGACAGTCGATAGTTGCTCTAGCAGCTATCGCCACCCGCTCTGGGTCACCATTCCCCAATGCCATTATAACACCTGTGTTTCCCTGCCTTCACCAGCATTATATTCCCCAGAATAAAATGGAGAAAATGCCAAGCTAAACAGTTACATGGAGTAAATAGAATAAATGCTGAAAATAAATGCAATCTAGCCTAATAACATAAGAACAACCACTTAAACCCCTAAAATACTGACACTTACCGCTAAGGAAAACCAGTAAAGCTACTGACACTTATCGCTAAGGAATACCACTAAAGCTACTGACACTAAATTTCCATATTATATTATTTACTAATGTCTCTCAAAAAGAACAAGAGTTTGATAAAATGATAAATATGCTGACATTTCCCCAAGTACAGCTACATTGGAATGCTTCTCTTCACCGACCCCATCTTGTTCTCCATAGCTTGGGGAGGGGTCACAGCACAGGGTCAGCCAACATGTGGTACCACTGGAGCTGGGGGTTAAGGGTCTTGCTCAAGGGCCCACAGACATGTGACTGTTCTGCTGAGACCAGGGCTCGAACCGGCGACCTTCCGATCATAGGCACAGAGGCTTAGCCCGCTGAGCCACACACAAAAAAAATGAGGCTATATGTCAGTCTTAATAATTTATTAGTTATCATTTTATTTTTCATAGCTTCCCTGTAGCGCAAAATCATGTGCAGATTTTAGCATGTTTATTTTATGTATATGAAAGAAATGCTTTTGTCAAAAATTGCCATAGCAGTGATATGATTATTGTGCCAGGCAGGATCTGAACCAACAACCTTCTAGACGCATGCACCACATGAGCCGGAAGAGTCCCATCCCATCAGCGGGACATGGGTTAGGATGTGATTTAAATTATCGAAAGGCTGCAGGAAGTGTTCCACTGAGAAGAACAACAGCTTCCTCAAAAGAGAAAATGGCCAAACATTCTCTGTCTGAGTCACTGTGGAATAGGCAAGGTTGGTAGATCTGGTATTAGGCACAGACCAGTTTGTTCTCAGATGAAAAACATCATACCTTGGTAACGGCCCAACTTTATTAAAGTTAATAACTTTGTCTTTGCGAATTGTCGCATTGCCTCATTAGTGTGATTCTCGGCATAACATGACCTTTTAATGTGCCTACAGCTGAAGCTTATTGGAAGCCATACATACAGTATGTAGAGCAGATACTGCTGCCAGTGGGCTGTGATAGCGTTTGGGATGACATCAAACGCAGCCATGTGACATGCAATCTGGGCAGATAATGGCAGGTCGAATGGAGGAAGCTTCTTCGGTTCTAAGGATGAGTATGATAGGGTGTGACTGGTGCAACAGGAGAAGCCGACAGAAACACAGATGAAAATTTTGTCAAAGACATGTTAGGTTCCCTTACTTCTAATAGATTTTTTAAATTTAACTACTTATTTACCTACTTATAAACCCATGGTGATCTCAGATCACCCTGCTGGCCCCGTTTATTATTAACAATGTAATTAGTGCAGCAGGGCCAGCTGGACTCCATTCACTGGAGCTTCTGTGGACAGGCACTTGTGATCAGTCATGATGATAGTAACTGCAGCGGCAGTCCATCCAAACCCAGCTATTTCCATTTCTCTACCTCCCACAAGCTCACAGTATGTAATAACAAATTATCCGTAAGCCTCATCAATAACTTAGCAAAGCACAGAGGCTGCAGAGATAATAAGCAGTGTTTAGCAAGCAAAACTACTTGTAGTATAAACACTGAATTTGAAATGTACGGGGAAAAAATGCCATAACTCAACGTGAAGAATGATTTTGGTGAACAGATCCATCTTACTGGGGTGGGAACTTGATTAGGGTTTTGGGAATGGAACTACAAAAGATTTTGGCTTTAGCATCAGAGCCACCCCAGCTTCCACAGTCATAACCGGATGACGTCATTTACAGGTTATATCTATAAACTGCAGATCATCAGCTGCTGTCATACACTGTTTAAAATCTTTAGTTTTAATGATAACAAAAAAATCCAGTTTCCTTAACGTTTACTGTCCCTGGTGTGTTATTATTTTGTTTATAATAATGGTATGCAGTTTTCAATTTGAGATTAATCCAAAAGCAGCTGATTTAATGCCTTAATTCTCTGAAAATCACAAGCACAAAAAAATGACTTAGCACACACTCAGGGAGTTAAAAACATCCTTTCCTGTATTTTTCTTTTGCAGATAACAGCCTTTGATGAGCTCCAGGAAGATTTCAAGTGTCCCATTGACCAGGGAAATCCACTTCATGCGGTGAGTATGACAAATGCTGAACCCTCTGTGTTGACTGGATTAAGCAGATGTTCAGGACATGTCCAAATTGTGGTGGGGGGGGGCTTTAGTTGTCTCGCCTACCAGGTAAAATTCTCCCAAATGTTGGAGAATGGCTGCTATCTCCTTCCGCAGCACGTTGATGACGAAGCCCCATCTATGTACATGTTTTTTGTTCAGAGCACAGATTAACAGACAGGCCCAATGAATCAGGTTCAAAGGAAAAGATTTTCTCTTTTAAGGTTTCCAGTTCTGTCCATCCCATTTCTTCTGTGCTGAAGTGGTTTTCATATGGATTTCATGTACATATTAATGCGACGATTCTGTGATGGGCTGGCACAGCTAGACATTCTGGGCCCCTGATAAAATGTCTCCCTTGCCTTCCCCTGTCCCCCAAATTTTTTGTATTCAAGGGTGCGTATGAAGTTCTCGGAAATCCCTAGAATCTGTCAAGGTGTCCCTAACAATGAATGTATATATCGTTTATTATATGTTGTGGAAAGCTAGAGATTTTCTTTCAACTTAAAACCTTCAAATTCCTTATTGATCATAAGAGGACCTTTTTCTGGGACCCCCTTCTCCCGTTACTTAAGTCACCGCTGTCGTTTGCTAGCTATTTCTATTGTGCATGAGAGAGGGCACCATAAACATCAGCAAACAAACACATTTAGTCTATAAAAATTACACTAATGGGCTATACACGAAGGACTGTGGGCTTCATTCCAAATGTATCTCTTTATGTTACCGATATGGCTACATACTAACCAGTCTAAGAGTTATGAATCTGCTCCCAAAGATTGCATGAGTGATATTTTCCCAATGGTTACCTGGATGCTGCCAGCACACATTCACCTGTGTTAAAATGGCCCTGGACTAACATCATGCTCTCTGCTGCCATATGTGCCCTTTACCTCGGCAGGGCTAAAGTACCCAACTATCCACAAGTAACCAGCAGCTCTTGGTCTGTCATTAGACACAGACCCAGTACCAGTAACAGCCTGAAATATCCCCAGCTTCACCATTAAAAAGGAGCATAAGCTGTATGACCCTAAATCATTAAAACCTACATCTAAATACTTTTAAATCTATATAAATATTATGTTTCTTATCTTACATGTGGTATAATATGCAGCATCTCTGTTTTAAAAAACTTGCATCATGTTGACATTTTGTTCCATTGGGGACATTTATTAGATAATCTTTAATTAGTTCCGCTTGACTCAATGCCCTTTGGCAGCCCTATTGTTATAGGTGGACAGAGCAGGTCTGGGGAAACCCATCTGTCTCCTTCAAACTTTCAAAGACCGTTGTTGTTTCTACAGTGAGGAAAACTAGATACCTGTGGAAATTAAAATGCACATGATTGCACACTAGTGAAACAAGCTTGGTAACACTTTACTTTACTTGGGTCATGAATAGCGCAGTAATACTTGCTTATCTAACTTATTTACTAATCAAGAACAAATCATGAACTAATATAGGTTCCCCCATGAAATACTTGAACTGTCATGATTAATTAATGATGAATGAACATGGGATTGGTACTTAAACTGGCTGCATACAATCTGTACATGGTTTTGCACTGCAAGGAAGCTATGAAAAATGAAATTAAAACTAATACATCAAGACTGACATTCTTGGTTAATTAATGCATTAAGTAAGCATGTACTACTGCATTGTTCATGTCCCCTAAAGTAAAGTGTGACCACAACCTTTAACTTAAATTGTACAGTGTGACTCAGAAGATGCAACTATTTACCAAATCAGTCAATTTAGTGGTTTTGATTGATTTCACATGAAATGTCAGACACTTCATAAATGCTTTTATAATGTCTTTGTTTTGTCCATGGTTATGATTAGCCATGTGGCATAGATTTTTGTAGAATTTTTCATTTTTATTATTATCCTTCTTCAGTTATAATTCAAGTGAAAACTGCAGCCCTGGATTTGAAGAAACATTCTTGCATCATTTTTGTATAACTCAGTTTTTTCATTGTTCATTCAACAATAACCCTTAGTGAAAACAATAGCAATAGCATATTGGTAACTTATTAGGCTGGCTTTCCTTTCTAGGGATTATATATATCAGAAAGAATAGGCAACTGTTTGCTGCAAATCGCAAACAGTGCATCAGATCTCAGAAGGCTTTCAGTTGCAATTCTTTGAGCTAATCTCTGATTTTGGTATTAAGACTAATAGACATCCATGCATGGGTGCCAGTCCAATTCAAGGCACATATATGTACACATGTAGACCCACACACTGTACAAGCAATGTAAATTTAAGGTACCTTAGAAAATACCACCAAACGTACCTATAAACTAAGCTACTACTAGGTTTGCAATCCAGACCCACTGTTGCCACAATATAAATCCTGGCGGGGTGGACATGGTGCTTTGATGCTCGCTCTGGGATGAGATCCAGGTCTCCATGCTGGATCCCAGCTCATTCTACCATTCAGTGTGGGGGAGTCTCCCATTCTGACTGAGGTTCCCCCAGTACTGGCTTTCCTTGCTGAATGAAGTTCTTTTTTCAGCACACCTCTGTCCACTTGTTTTATTATTACGCCAATCGAGCCATTTTCTTCCTGACTCAGCTGGAACGATTGCCAGGTTTCCTTTTATAAGACAGCCTAATGTAGGTCAGCACTTATTTCGTTGATACATGTTATACTCTGGACTCCAGAATACTGGGAATCTGTTGGAATTATTTACTGTTTTACTTCGCCGACAGTCAGACGAGTCCAGGAATCGTGCCAGTGAATTTCCATTTTTATCTCAGAATTATAGACATACGCGGAATGACATTAGCCATTAAAACATTATGAAAGACCCTGGATAGGATACCAGTCCATCACAGGGCATGTACTCACACAGAACCACACAGTATGGGCAATTAAGAGACAGTGAATTCCGTAAGCTCACTTGTCTTTGGAAACTCAACATGGAAAGAACATGTAATCACATACAGATCTGGGAGTAGAATCATAATCCACAACTCTGGGATTATAAGATATATATTATATAACTGAAAACCGAGTAAATTTTAATGTTCATACTTTAGCCTTCATCTCATGAAAAACGAATATCTTTGAAGGAGCATACTAATGCAGACTTACTGTAGTAACTTTCCTGGGCTGCACATCTGCCTACATTTATATAACTCAGCGTCCGTTTGATCATAGCTCTTCTGTTCTCATCAAAGCTTATTTAATGATAACCTACGGTGTCTCTCCCAGAGGCCTCTATAGCTGAATGTTGGAAATTGAATCAATTAGAATAGATTAGGGTGAAATGATCAAAAAACATGTTAAATTGATAGAGGAATGTTCTGAGCAAAAAAAAAATGGGCCTGATCCCCAATATATGTAAACAGAAGCAAAAATATATATAAATAGACCTTTGTAGTCATGGCTATTGACATCGTTCCCAAACCTGGTGAGGTATAATTACAGGAGAGCAGATCCTCCAAACCTATCAGTGTCTACCTTCCCTCTCTCCTTCCCCCTACCCAAAAACACACAGAGAAACATGAACCATACTGTCTGGTACACACTGTTTATTTTCACTTCCCCAATTCCTTGCTCTGACCTCAAAATTGACTGCAGTGTACAAAATTTACTACAATTTACTACAGTTTACTACAATTTACTACTGAAAATAGGCAAGCGACTTCTGAGGAATGCGCAGCAATTTGGTAACTAGCCTGAGATATTCTGCCACCGGTCATGCTGGAGCAGATAAGCTTATTTGGTTCCTGGTGAAGGTTCTGCTTGTGACATTTATACCTCCATGGCCTTGACCCTCCACTCTTTTTCACTGCCTCACCCCTGCAGCGAGAGCGGCTTCGCAACATCGAGAGGATCTGCTTCCTCTTGCGGAAGGTAAGGCTGGAGGGCGACCCTCCAGTGCAGTGTCGCTCGTAACACACTGTTTTAGCCATCATTCGAAGCATCAGATTTGCATTGCACTGCTCTGAGACTTTTACATGCAAATTGGATCACAGACACTATTAGCGACACAAAATAATGACAGTATCCTAGATATCAGTGGTTGTTGTCAGTTACTGTCAATTTCACATTGTCATTGTGTCCCATTTAAGATAATACATCAATAGAGGTGCTCTAGACGTCTGTTCTTGAACTGGGTGAAATTATACACATCGAATCTGCTTTGATGTAAGCAATGTCAAGTAGTATGACCTGTCAAAAATAACAGTGTTATAAACGTGGGAGTATGTAATGGAAAATTTCCATTTTCACTTCATTTGTCAAATAAATCACAATAAGACAGAGAATACATGGCAAATACTCATGGGGTAAAGTTTATTTGATTTTTTCTCGCTGCCATGCTGAGCTAGACAGACCACATCCCCAAAGTCTCCCATATGCATTTAAAACTTTTTTGTTATTCTGGGAAAATATATAATAATGTTACAGAATCAATGGGGCTTTGCTGTAAGATTTTAGCTTGTAATTTCTTTTTTGTGGACACGTTGGGAGAAGATGATTCAGACTCTTGTCTATGATGATGAAGGTTTATGATGAAGGTTCTACTGGGAGCGAAGGACAGACACAATAACTGGGGGTAAACAGCCTGACCCAGAGTAGCTGACTCCTGCTCCATAAAACCACAGGCCCGTGTCAGCCTTCCTGGCTTTGCGCCATGTGCTGTTCCCATATCCCTGAAGGCTCATGAACCGAGGCCTTGTTCTGCACTGGTGGTGACACAGCCGACGGCTCATCTCTCACCACACGTGGATCGCCATGTCTCTCAAGGGATTTGACCTTGTCAGTTCGGGACTTGTTCGATATTTTATCTAGACAGAAATGTACTTTTTCACACTTATATTCAACATTTAAGAACACCTTTATGCTTTTATGTTTTGTATTTCAGGAAGGAAATGCTTCTGTACCTGTCTGGAGGAAAATTGGGATTGAGCTTTTCAACCCGAATCAGGCTACCCACACCACGATGAGTCAGAGAGTTTCTCTCATCCTGGTGTGTCTTTAAAGGCCAAGCACACTATGTTAAGCTTCAGAAATAGTTAATATGCAATTATATTTTCAGATTAAATTATTTTTTCTAAAATAACCATAGTCATTTCTCACCATTTCCCTGAGAATAGCATTTAATAAGAAAATTAATGCAAAATCTACGAGAAACAAAAAAGTCAATAGACAGAGTCCAGTAATAGCCCAGTAAATGGTTAATTCCTGTGAAAACCAGTAGTTATTAATTACCAGATAAGTATTTCAGAAAAGTATGTTTTTGAATCAGAGGGCACAGTGGTTCAGTGGGTATCAGTGAGGTTTCAAACCTGCTAGATTGTGGGGTTTATCATCACCCCGAGACGAACAGGGGTTGTGGAAGTTTGTACAAGAAAGGTTAGTCAACTTGAACCTGTGAAAATGTGCCGGACTGACGAAACTGACAACAGGGCCAA
Source organism: Mormyrus iriodes (assembly GCA_011763525.2). Lineage (NCBI taxonomy): Eukaryota > Metazoa > Chordata > Actinopteri > Osteoglossiformes > Mormyridae > Mormyrus > Mormyrus iriodes. The sequence continues at coordinate 136,931 of JAAGVU020000006.1, read as the reverse complement.
AGTGAAATTGGAAAAAACGTCACTGCCTTACTGTACTTTGCTGCCAGGTGCATAAATAGTTCACTTTGGCATCTGAGTGATCACAGATTGTGGGCCTTAAATCCTTGCAAGGCAGGTGAAGGAAAATATGTTTTTGACCCAAAAGCAAACTGACAGACTCCGCTAAGCCATTCAAATTAGCATTAACCATGGCTGATTCAGTACATCGCAGATCAGTTTTGTCTAAAGAAGCTTCGCAGCACATGGTTTTCTGTTGTGTATTTTGTGGTGATGTTACAGTACTTTGTCACTAAACCGTTTCAGCCAATTATCCTTCCAAAAGCAAGAATCCCCAGCCTAGTGTGCATGTTTAAAAGATTAAATTCCTGGAGCTAACTGGAATTGCTATCAGCATCCCTGATATCACAACAAAACTTTATGAGATTTACAATAGCTATGTACTATTCACTGAAATATTTTGAAGGATAAATCCTACTGAACGGATAGCTGTCAAACAGTTTTTGTTATTATTTTTGCCTTTGCTCCAATAATATGCATAATGTGACAATTAAACATCACCATAAGCATCCATCCACTTTATATAGTTTCTTGTCCAGTTATGGTTTTCCATGATGGAAATCTCTGGATGCGAGACAGGGACCATGGAGGGTAGGACTCCCAGTCAATGACAAGCCAGTTATACAGATGTGCAGAGAGGCTATTTGGAGCAGTGTTTCCCAACCTGCTCCTCAGGGACTCCCAGACATTCCACGTTTTTGCTCCCTCCCCGCTCCCTGCCAGGTAGTCTACATTTTTACTGGGAGGGAACAAAATCATGAAGTCCTGGGGGTCCCAATGGACCAGATTGAGAAACCCGGAATTAGGGAAGCCAATTCACCAGACCCATGTGTCTTTGGACTGTGGGAGAATGTGAGAAAAACCCCCACGGTCAAGGTGAGAACATGTGAAGTCCTCACGCACCGGGCTGGGGCTGGATCTGTGCCCGATTCCCTAGAAGAACAAGGTGACGACCCCCTGAAGCAGCATGCCCCCTCCCCCCCATGGCCAGACACTATGAGGAGGATCCTGTCAGACTGTCTCCCCAAGCTCTTCATGTTTTATCCTCTACCCAAGCAAAACTGGTAAAGTTGCAAAATTGGTTTTATTAATGGGCAACTTGACTGTTTTCCAGCTATGTCAGTCGATATACACCAATTATAGTTATTCACAATTAATTCAGTGTTAAGCTTCTTTTGCTGTGTTCTGACATTTTGTTGTTCTTGATCAAACTAATTATGCCATATTTATTTATTTATTTATTTATTTATTTGTTCGTTTTAAGACTGACTGGTTCATCCAGATCTCTCTAGTAAAAGGCCCAGTACCATAAGAAGTCTTACGGAGACAAAGAAAATGATGTTTAAATGACCTTCATGTTGGTGCAAAACTATGATATTATGCATGTCAAAGTGTGTTCTCTTTAACCATTTCAAAACATAGCCACACAGTAAAATTACGTATTTGAACTCCTCCCGCCCCCGCCCCGAAATTGAGTAACTTCCAACCAGACATATACGCAGGTAGTAAAATAAGTTTGAACCCCCTTGAAATTTCCCAGGTCCCCCTCGAAATTTATTTCTGGTTACAGACGTGAGTTGACCATTACCTGACTTCATACAGCTAATCAATACCTCAGTGACTTTTTACACTAATTTAATTTATTCATTAATTGAGCTGGCGGTGAAATGTAATAAATACATGGAATGGCGGGGGTGCCCCTGAGTAGAGGTTTGGGAACTGAAGCGGTGCTCATCTAGCCATCTGGCAAGATTTCAGTAATTTATTTGGAGAACACAAGAAGTTCTTGCTAGTTTATATAATTTGCATATGATCTAATGTTAAATTGTGTTTGTTCTGAGCACATATACACTTACTGTCCAGATGAACACTTTCAAACATTTCCTTTGCCTGCCTGAGACTTTTGCACAGTACTGTATATGTTACCATTTTGACATATTTACTGGGTCCTGTAATAGGAGCACAGACTAAAGTAAAAAAAAACAACATACAAACAAACAGAGCACGGATATCTCTGCTGTAAGCAGTGCACAGTGTAGGCTTTCTGTAATCTTCACGCGGGAACTCGGACACCCAGATCTGGATGTTTTTCTTGACTTTGGTGTGAGGGTGCATGCCCCCCAAGCCTGTCGGTTTAGCTGACTAGAGCAGCCCCAGCGGGAGCCTTTATCCTTCAAACAAGGAGGCACTTTTGATGTCGCTGTACAAAGGTTTCAGTCCTCCTCGTCCCCCCATGCCCACAATTTATATTAGGCATTTGCGTAGATTTCCAGTTGCAGGAGGGCGATTGGAAGCTGCTTCCTTTGATGGCAAGGGGGCTGTTAAACTGCCATTTTCTTTTACACAGATACGTCCCAGGTGGAACCAAATTGGGTTTTCAGTTTTATGGTATATTGAATTTCTTTGTATTTTTAATGCACATCACCCAGGCAACTAACCCTTTGAGATCAAAGAGCCTGAAGGGACCCATCAAAACTATTATTATTTGTATTGCTCATCAGAGAACTGAGCCAAAGCAATGGCTTTTATTTATAAGATTTATATGAATAAGGGGATTATGTTAATATCTGTTCATATGAATATGCATGTGAGCATATGAACCATAATGGTTTTACATTTGTGCCATTTGCTGCCCGCCAATTGCTAAGCTCAAGTGAAAGAGTTATTACTGGATGTTCGTTCAGTCTTATTCTTGTAGTTCCTTCTCTGCAAGTAAAAATATGGCCTGCACAATATCTCGCCATTCCCATTGCAGAAACGACACCCTTTACTGGATCCTCAGTAACCCAGTGGCATCCCCTACTGTCCTGAGGAGAAAAAGTAACTCAGCATGGAAGTCTCTTTATGACGAGTTAAAACTTACGTAATCCATATGACCGCTGTTGAACTTACTCCTTGCAAGGTTTCCAGTAGAAGCACAGGATCAGTGTTAGAGTGTTTCCATGGCAACACATGCACTCTTGTTTACCACAGTCATTTTGACTGTTAATTTAGTACCCTGGTTAATGTTGAAGAAGGGGTTTTCTTGAGATTAAAAACTCCCGCAACATTAACTGGTGCCATTTCTTAACTCGGACAGCGCCCTGTGAGTTTCTGCGAGTCATGGTGATACTCGTGTGCCGAAACGTGGGCACATGTGGCGGTCTGGATGGTTTCTTAGCGTGAGTGCTGATAGCAAGGTCGCGGGAATGACACATCATTAGCATTAGTGATGTGACTTTTTCTGGAGGCAGTACTCATGCCAACACAGAGCAGCTTTCTCAAGAGAGAGAGTGGCTTTTTTTCAGCTACTCTTCAGCATTGCTCTGTGTCTCTCCCTCTTTTACACACATATGATCAGTTGGCAGGAAAAAAAAACTGCCAGGAACTGAGCAAAATTTTCACCATCGCCTTCTGGGGGATGTTATTTGACACCACAGACAGGACACAGTGACCCACTGGGGCTCGGACATTTGGGTCTCTGCACCAAGTTGGTGGGAACATCACTTTTTTACCGTCAGCACCTTGCCAGCAAAACTTTTAGAATGTTACCAAGGAATCGCAATTATGAGCATAAGTTTTGAACGAGCTAACTTGGTTTGAAAGTTTTTCTCCTGTAGCATATTCAGAATATGTGATGGCTTGGCTCCCCATCCTGGGTTATTCCCTACCTTGCACCCATGGCTTCCAGGATAGGCTCTGTCATAGGACAAAGTGATAAAGAGGATGGATGGATGGATGGATGGATTCAGAGTAGCATACTGAGGTAGCCTATAATTTAGCAGTCACACAGCAGAGGAAGAAATGCAGAAACCAGCAAGAGCGTTGCCTTGCAATTTTATCTGGTATTTATTATACAGTAGTAAGATTTAATAATATAAGGCTTAAAGATAATAATATCTGATTTCAAAGATATGAAGACAAATGATCCTAAGGCTAAATCATGCCTAATCACAGTTAGGAATTCCCATCAATAATTACCGCAGTTTAACTGTGATCAACATCTAGTTTGGAGACTCTAAAAGTATTAGGTCGTCAGAGGCCACAGTCAATAACTGCAGTTTAATTCGAGTCCTTTGGTAAAGCACAGGTTAGAGGTGACATGTAGTCTTACAATACTCACAGCTCTGGAAAGAAATAAGAGACCACTCTATATTCTTTTAAAATATCTGTATTTTTAAATCCTCGTTTAATCCTGGTTCTGCTAGCAGAAGGCTGCTCAAAGTTTCTAAGAGCGAAGTACACAAGAACAAGGTGAAGCAGGACACACTGGTAATATCCAAAAACTAACCAGATAGAGGGCGGAAGCAACTCTCTAATGCCAGAGATGACGGTCAACTTATTCGGCAAAGCCTCATAAATAGGAGGACGACCTCAAGTGACCTTCAAAAGGAATGGGAAACATTAAGTGCAGGTGTGAAGTGCCCTGCTAAGACAGTTCGTATCAGACTCCTAGAAGTAGGACTGAAGATCCATAAAGTAAGGAAGAAGCCCTTCATTAATGAGAAACGGAACAGCCAGGCTGCAGTTTGCAAAAACAAGTGTATTTTACACAGACTGTGATGAATTACAGAGGCTTCAGTGCCATGTATATTTATTTATGCTGAAGATTGATTAAAGTAAGAGACTAACTGTGAAAGAATGAGTAAGTAGCTATGTATACTGATGACAAAATGAAAGAATGTAGAGTACAGTAGTTCATAAGAACACAGAGCTTTACAGTTCATAAGAATTTAACTGCCCTTCCGCAATCAGTTTAGTGATATGTTATTAATCCCTATGGGACTTTTCATGTTTTATTTCACTTTGCACTTGTTTACACCTGCCAACATAAATAGTGAAGATTGGAGTGTGTATTAGTCGCTGGTCACAACATCTGACAGTATTATAACATGTGAGATTAGCTCAACGTGGCCACACAGGGCTCAGTATCTCTCCCCAGTTCACAGCAGACAGATGTAAGCTTCTAGACAGGTGCTGCTACTCCTCACAGTGTGGCTACACATGACTGATCTAAAAACAGCGTTTGTTGCAGTTCCTTTTTCTTCCTAGTGGGGGCCTTCAGCTGACAAGCAGGTGATGACCTTCATAAGGGGAATGTGTGGGCTGGACCTAGAGTCACAGAAACAGATCGTCCTTTGAAGTGTTTAAGCAGGTCTTCCATGGAAGAGTTCGTGACCCAGAGTGTACCGGATCAAACTCCCAGGGAGCTCATCCGTAGCGCCCTTGATTACATTCAACATATTTAATTGCTCCATTAAGACACCACTTGCTGCCATCTCCTGGTTATCAGTTTTTCACCCTCATAATACCATTTGTTCAGATCTGAAGCGTAATGTACTTCCCAGTTCCTAGATCATCTTGGTTCCGATGCCGCGTGCATTCCTCCAGTTCCCTTAAAGTGGCTTTGATGATGTTTCACAAACCGCGATCAAAGCCGCGCATCTTCAGACATGACAGATTATCATAACTGAGGAAAACGGCAGGAGCTCCAAGTTATCTCAAGAAATAAAATGAAAGTTATTTTATTATATCATAATGATTGCAGTGCAGGTTAAAAGCCCCGAGGGGGGAAAATGATCGGAGCTGAGTCGTGTTGTAGAAGGAGCAAGAGCTTAGTCACATAAAGATTAAGGAAGCTGCGATCAAAAAATGGTCATTTTTGCTCGTTGTTCAATGACATTCTGTCCATCACATTTCATAATGTATTCAGTTGCATCCCAAACCGTGATATCATTTTGCTGCTAAAAGCAAAAAATAAGATTTAGATAATTAATAATAAACAAAATATTGATGTCATGAAAGTATATGGGGTGGCCTCACCCCTCTGGGGTTGTGGGTTTGAATCCCACGCTGGGTCAGTGTATAGAGTTTTCGTCTTCTGTCCGTGTTTGCATAAGGTTCTTCCCACAGTCCTAAAAATGTTTAAGTTAATTGGTGACTCTAAACTATACATAGCAGGTGTGTGTCCTGTGATGGATATCCCGACCAAGTCCCCTACATCCTGCCCTGTAGTAGGAAGAGGCTGGGGTATGGTCCAGGTTTATCATAACCCTACACTATATACAGTGTATGAAAGATGGATGGATGGATGGATGGATGATAGCACAATGTATTAGCAATGAAACTTTTACTGAGGTGCTCAAAATAGCCTCAAGCTACCTAGTCAGCTGAGTGGCCCTGCAGCATTTCAGAAAGTTGTCTCTGTGAACTTTGTCGATCAGGTAGTAAATTTCCTGCAGAGACGCAACCAAAGAGTTTTCAGAGGAAGCCAGCGGCCAAAGTAATTGAAAATCACAAATCAGGGGCAGGGTTCAGAATATACGGAAGTAATCCGTGATAAAAAAAAAAACCCAGTTGCCAAGAAATAGACTAGCGCATCACACCAACCAGACCCTGTCTAGATCAAGTCATCCTGCTTAAGCAAGCAGCCCAGCGGGGATTAAACTACAAGCTTTAAAAGTGTGTTCAGTGACTAAGATGAAAAAGAACCCAGCATGGAAGAGAAAATGCCAGTTTCAGATAACTAGGACAATCAAACCCCATATGTCAGAGTGGCAAACAGTAAGCCATTACTAAGCTTGCAATAAATCAACTCTATCTTACAAAAGGTGTTATGGTCACATGGGACCTTGCTTGTAATGTACAATCCATAAATCCCAAGCAACTAGACCAGGTCTGAGTAAGCCTACCAGAAAATAATATACCAAGCTGAACTGCAAACCTGATAGTCCGAAATAGAAACCATCAATGGGGTTTCCGCCATGTTTCTGTAAATTTACAGAATCATATATATTTCTCGTTTCATTACAGTTCTTTGAACACTTGCATTTTTAACTGATATGTACATAATTTCTCAAAAATGAGATCATTAGAGGGGCCTGGATGATGTCGCAAGGTACAGAATGCATGTACCGCAACTTCTCATCTACGTCTTCTCATCTAGTATTAACTGTCCTTGTTAAGACACCGTGTTTCAGTAACACAGTAGGAGGCACATTAATTTGCTATTACGTGCCAGAAAAATAAGTGCATTTTAAAAAGGAGCCGTGTGCGATTTCTCACCGCTTTAATTGGAGCCGGGAAAAGGCCCTTCTGATCTCCAGCAACAGGGAGAGGGATGCTGCTAAAATTAGCCACACGTCAGGATTGTTCAGCAGTGCGAGCTGGGCGGAGAGCGGGCGGTGTGTGTGTCTGTACTTACAGCCAGACCGCCAAGGTACGGTTTCGCTCAGAGCTGCTCCGCGGCTAAAGATGCACTTAATGACACACTCAAACTGCTCGAACAAATGAGCTAATGCTAATTGAAAGGGAAGGAGGGAGATGGCAGAACTGCAGATAGAAAGTCGATCTCGGCTGATGTTGTCAAGGTCTGATGTTAACAAGACGTCACTGAAAGCCATTGTCTAACTGCCATAATAACCAGGTTTCAACGTACTGCTATACGCTGAGTTACTAATGAATTGGTACCAGACTACAGTTAGCATTCAGGAGTATAGCATTCATGTAGTAGTGAATATTTGTTCTTCTTCCTTTCTCTTTCTTTCTTTCTTTCGTTCTTTCTTTTTCTTTCTTTCATTTGTATAGCACATTTTCTCACAAAATGCAAAACCCCAATTATTATGAACACTTTCTGCATATTTCTAGAATGAGTTTATGAAGTATCTTTCTGACTGACTGTTGGATTAGTCATCTTGGTAATTGACCAGATAATCCATGTCAGAGAGGATACTTTAAGATAGGACCGGATTAGTAAACTACTATTTCAATTAAAAGGACCTGAATTTCACTTACAGCACTGAGTTCTTGCTGTGTGCTGATTGGTCAATCTCCTATAATCATGCTCGTGTCACTAATGTGAAACAGCCAGATGAGTATTTCAGTCAACGAAACAAACCAGTCAAACCGCACAAAGAACTAAACTATTTAGCCAAGCAGAGGTGCCTTTCAGTTTTAAAGTAATTTGTAAAACCTGAAGTAGTTCAAAGTGACCCCCATGATATGCATTATCTGGTCACCCTACATCTTAGCCAGTCATTTGTTAGTCAAGCTTTGTTGACATGATTTTCATTAAGGATGGTGCATTCATTCTTTTCTTCTACCATTTAAGGACATTGGACTTTATGATCTGCATCAAAAATGTCTGTGAAATTGGGATGGTAGGTATTATTTAAAGGGGCATTAATTGCTAAGCAGGTTTACTGGAGTGCACACTGTCCTTAAGGCCAGTGGGTATAAACCTCTGACCATTCACGCTGATTGAGAGCCACACTTTGAGACTTTTGTTGGACGCCCTGATAACGTGACATTATCTTCTCATTAAAGTGCCAATTTGATGATTGACCCAATTAAACGTAGAGGGATGCTGCACAGTACAAAGCTTCTTGTATATTTCCATTCATCCCACTCAAGATTGTGGGTTGTCAATCTGAATGATCTGGTTTGTCATCGTGCTGTTGTGTCTCAGGAGATACCAACCCTTGTTTTACCCTACTTTTCTTGTATTGAACAACAGTCCTGATGTTGGAGATGGAAAAATGAAACAGGACTAATGTATCCGCAAAATAAAGGGACCCCTATGAATAGTTAATAGAGCCAGACCGAGCCACTGAAAAACAGCAAGCGCGGCTGTGCAAAGCTTTCATTATGGTCCAGCTTTCAGGAAAACTCCATGCCCAGAGTCCTAGAACTAAATCTCATAGGATGTTAATTAAATATCCATGGTTCCAATTCCAGATTTGTGATAAAGCCAGACTAATCATAAATAAAATAAAAACAATCAAATAAAAGCTGTTGACCAGGGTGGGGGGGATGTTTTAAAAGTTATTAAACAAGGTTTTTTGAAGCCCTTTTTAGCGGAGGCCCCTGGACTTCAGCCTAGGTAAGCCTGTGCATTAACGCCCCTTGTCCAAGTCAGTAACCACATAGTAATTTCAGAACATGCAATGTCTCTGTCTGCCAACTTAAACCCATTTTAAGTATCCCTTACTCGCAGTTTTAAAGCTGACAGCTATTTGTTTCCCAGACTTTCTTGGGCACCATATTTATTTTGGAGGGAATCAAGGAACAGTGTCGGCAAACACCAGAGCGCAGGTTTGCCGAGTCTTTTAGTATCTATTGCTCAAAGATCCACCAGCGCATTCCCCTCCCCCCCCGAATGGCGCATCTAAAAAGTGTATAATTAAAGTGGCATTAATTGGTGGCTGCCGTACGAGGACTGTTGCGTGTGAGAGAGGGAGAGAAGTGATGAGAGGATAATTAGCCCTGGCCTCGGAGGAGAGGGGCACGCTCGGCGGAGCGCGTGCTTTATGGGACCGGAGGTCTCATTGAGTGTTACATCACGAGAGGTCTGTCCACGAATGCTTGGCAAGAGCTTTAACACGATCACACAGGAAAAAGCCCATATTGGTAGCCTTCCTCTAAAGACCCAGTGTTTCCTGGACGTGACTATTAACTGCTTGGCCAGTAACCTTCTTGTGATGTTCTGGTCTCTTGACCTGCAATGGGCTTTGGCAATGCATGAGTGAATATAAAGTAGTGTTTCCCGATCCGATCCATAGGGACCCACAGACGGTCTACATTTTTGCTCCCTCCTGGATTGGGAGCAAAAATGTGGACTTTCTAGCAGGGAGCTGGGAGGGAGCAAAAACGTGGACAGTCTGTGGGTCCCCGAGGAATGAATTAGGAGTAAAAATGTGGAATGTCTAGCAGGGAGCTGGGAGGGAGCATAAACATGGACCTTCTGTGGGTCCCAAGGACCAGATTGGGAGCAAAAATATGGACTGTCTAGAAGAGAGCTGGGAGGGAGCAAAAAAGAGGACGGTCTGTGGGTCTCTGAGGAAAAGATCAGAAGCAAAAATGTGGAATGTCTAGCAGAGAGCTGGGAGGAACTAAAAACTTGGACCTTCTGTTGATCCCCGAGGAATGGAATAGGACAAAAAATGTGGAATGTCTAGCAGGGAGCTGGGAGACAGCAAAAACGTGAACTGTCTGTGGTTCCCCTGGACCAAATTAGGAGCAAAAATGTGGAATGTCTAGCAGGGAGCTGGGAGGGAGCAAAAACGTTGTCTGTCTATGGGTCCCTGAGGACCAGATTGGGAGCAAAAATGTGGACTGTCTAGCAGGGAGCTGAGAGGTAGAAAAAACATAGATCTGAAGCAACCATGGAACTAGTAACGAGTATACAAGCTTAGTGAAACTGCCATTAATTTCTACATCCTTTGAGGTGCCCAGGGAGTTCTTTTTTATTTATTTTTTTCAGTCAGATGCAGGCATCACAGATATTAATGAGCGTTGTTCTGTATTAGCATTTTTGGAGTCTCTTTAAGGGAATTACACACAGCCAGCATGTATGGGAGGTTACGAGTAAAATTCATATCACGAGGGACTTTGTTGTTTTTTACTTTGGTGTGTGGTATTCAACCTGAAGTAATCGTTCATTTTCTCAGAAAGACCGATCCAGTGCAGGGTTGTGCTGAGCGTGGAGTCCATCCCAAGAAGAGCAGGGTAGAGATGTTCATCTGAGGCACAGGCACTCGTGCGGAGCAAGTGAGAAACAGCAGGAACACCTGATAAACATGTCATAATCTGTGAAAAGTAACCAGAGCAACCAGGGGAACCCCATAGACACATGGCACTGGACAAAAAGCCACACAGACAGAACCCCAGAAGGAATCAGACCCACAGCCCCAAAGGGCTTTGGGAGGTGTCAAGGCACAATTCTGAGTGCAGAAGTGCTTAGTTCTAACTGAAACGTCACGCTGCACATTTAACCTGAATTTCTCCATACAGATAAATTTAGTTTTCAGTCATTATTTACATTATGCAAAATACTTTGGAAAACTCGCTGCCATTTTCTTCTCCACCAAGTAACTTTATAAAGGCAAATTTTCTGTGGCTAGAGTCCAAAGCCTCATGATGAAAATATCCAGGAGGCAATGCTGCTCTGTGATGTGAGGACACAACAGACTCCAACGCGGGAGCTGAAAACAGTTGCATTCTGGCCCATCTGCAGTGATTTGCCAAAAATGATGGCAGTGAGGGTGCAGCCAGACGCATTTAAAAGCAATGCGTTACTGACACCATCACCACGCATGTTCACATCGTGTTTTCCAAACCATGCACTTTAAAAGCTAACCCTTTCAGCCATGACAGTGCATATTCCCTGTAAATGCTCACAGCACAGAATTTCTGCCCATTACTACCCATCTTACTTAATCCAAGCCTCTATCCTTTTCATCAAGACTGTGGACTCCATCTAAATTAGTGCTAGGGGGTTGGGGGAGAGTCAAGGGCTAACTTTGGAACAAGGTTTAAAGTCGATTTACAATTTTATGAAAGTCTTTATTTTCAACACTCAGCCACTGATTTTCGTGTCACCTGCCACTGAGAGATGTGCCAGTGAAGCGTGTTCAGTGCATGTTTAATAATGCATGGGTGCATGTCGCACATTGCATAAAAACGCAGGAGCTCGGTGGACTGAGGTGTCGGTAGGAAAAAAAATAATAGCTTCTGCTTACGGTTCTGGGGGATAAATTATTACCAAAGCACTTAGCGGTATTGTGGGTAAAGGCAGACTAATATAAATAAATATATATATACATAATTAAATAAAATGATATAGCAACCTACCTTTTACAACACTATATAGGGCTACCCGTCCATCTTACATAATAGATTATCTGGTGCAGGGTCGAGATGAGCCGAGAGCTTATCCCAAAAATCACAGAGCACAAGGTGGGGGAACACCCTGAATGGGGCTCAGTGCATTACAGGGTACATACACCACGGTTATTTTGGAAATACCTAATTCACCTCCCCACATGTTCATGGACTTCAGGAGGCCTGGAGTACCCAGTGAAAACCAACGCAAGCAAGGGCAGAACATGCAAAATCCCCACACACAGGGTCGGGGGTGGGAATCGAACCCACGACCCTGCCAGCATGAGTCCACCGCGCTGCCGTGATATAGCTCTGCGTAGGACAGTATTGATCATTTTTCATCTGGGCACATGTGCTGGCTGAGTCACGGTGCTTAGTGCCACAAGCCCAAGCAGTGCGTCCCTGTTCGCTGTCCTCCCACCTCGCCGGCTGTGCTGAATGAAGCCACAGAGGAGTCAACAGGAACACCAAGCTGCTCTAGTCAGGCCTGACAGCGGCCTTACAGCCTGTGCCCAGCCTTACCTCCTTATTTATGCCTGAAGGTTGTTTTCTTACAGTTACAGCCACAGAGGCAGCCAGTCTGTAGAGGTAGAGGAGGTGGTACCTCCTCTATATTTGAGATTAAATTGTGATCGTTGAAATAACTCATTACTACAGTGTTATCGTCGTTCAAAAACACATTTTCTCTCTTCTTTGGAAAAATTCACTATTGCAATATTGCAAAATGCATTATCTTTTTACCTCCTAGTTTTAATCACTGTCCTTTAGGTAAATAGTATTAGTTCTGAGAGAAGTTAGCCAGTAACAAAACGATAATAAAACTGTGTGTCCATGCTGCCTCTAGACACATACTGAGAGTGAGGACTAGAATTATACTCTGTGGTGTATATTTTTAGATCTGCCTTATTTTTCCTGCAAATTCTAACTAGAAAGTGACATGGAAAGTCAAGTCCTCCTGAGTATTTTATGTTTGTACTAATGTAAATTAAAACATGTTTAATTATTTGTACGCAGGAGGCTTTGAATTAGGGCTCTTTTCTTGTATAAATAATGCTATTGCATAAATTAACACAAACTAGTAACACGTGTGGGTGGCAGGGTGGCGCAGTGTTTAACACGGTGACCTCACACCTCTGGAGACCAAGTCTTCTCCCCAACTCTATGTGTGTGGAGTTTGCATGTTCTCCCCGTGTTGTTGTGGGGTTTCCTCCAGGTTCTCCGGTTTCCCCCCACAGTCCAAAAACATGTTAAGGTGAATTGGAGTGAACAAATGGTGTGTGTGCCCTGCGATGGGTTGGCACCCCATCCTGGGTTATTCCCTGCCTTGCGTCTGTAGTTTCTGGGATAGGCTCTGAATCCTGCATAAGACAAGCGGGTATGGAAAATGAATGCATGAATGTATGGATAGTTACACATCTATGTATATAGTGTTTACATTTCAATTAATGACTCATTTACATTTTGCTATAATCCTTCCTGGGATTTATGCATTTACGCATATTCCCCAGACTCTAGAGATCTGGTCTCCTCAGATTTACTGCCTCGAGATGTGACCCTGTCATTTCAAGCCAAACCCTAGAGCAAATATGCAATGAGTAATACACACTCGCTTATTTTTGTACCGTAACAAGGCAACACAAGTCTCTTGGCCAGGCGAGCCATGTCCGTCTTTACAGATGGATGAGTAGCAGATGTTAGGTTATGTGTCTGTTCACGTTAGATGAATGGAGGAGGCTGTAGCGAAGCTGTTACTCTCTCTCTGTTTCATCCCGCCAGCTCGTGCTGCCTGAGTACTCCATTCATGGGCTGTTCTGCGTCATGTTCCTGTGCGCACAGGAATGGCTGACAGTGGGCCTCAATATCCCTCTGCTCTTCTACAACACGTGGAGGTAGGCAACCTCAGCTGCTCCCAATGTCGCTCACGGGCCAAAATACGACACGCGACGGAGTGACCAAAAAAACGGCCGCGGTGCGCTTTGGCAAGAGCGGAACGTGCAAAATGTAGGATCACGTGAGATTTAAAAACACCGGTCTGGAACCATGGCGTGCGTCCAAACAGGCAGGGATATTTTTCAGTTGTATATCCTGGAATACTGACAGGTATCTGTCAGTGTTTTTTATTTTGAAACACTGGCTCAGGTGTCTTGCAGAGGTCCGGGCCAGGCGCCCCTGCTGATGTCGATGTTGATGTTGTTGTTGTTTCCACTGGCTGAAGTTACCGGGTGCTTTGTGTCTTGCTGACTGCGGACCCCGCCAGATGCCTACTGGCCGCAGATGCCAGGGAGAAAACCAGTCTCAGATCTTCCCTCCCTCGCCTCTAACTCCCCACAGAGCACAGGTGGACGCTCGGCGTCCTCCACGTTTACTCTGCCTGCACTGGCAGGGCTCATCCGCCCCCCGTCTTCTAGTCCACTGCCCCAGGCCTCCTTCTAAGGCTGCTGCTTTCACGGCGCTGTCATGCCTGCTTCTCCAGCATCTGCTCAGAGCTCCTGAAAGATAGCCCTGGAGGGCTGGAGTGACAGGGGTATATACAAGGGTGGGGCCACAGGGGCACTGGCTGCAGCTCAAAGCTGATTAGCTCCTAGCCCTGTCAGTCACCACAAAACATATTGTTGATTAATGATAAGGTTGGCATCTTTATATGAATTATTGCCCCCTTATGCCCACCACCTAAAAAAATCCTATAATCGCCCCTGGTCATGCACAAATAATAAAAGGTCACAACGTGGTCAGGGTTGGTTAAGGCGCTGTATTTGGAGCCAGATTACTGTGGTGGCCATTCGCAGCTGGAGAACAGCGACGACCTCCAGTTTACCAAAGGCCTGTAATCACAGAGTCGTTCCCCCCTGGGAGCTCGTCTGGCCCTCTCTTGTTTCCACACCACCACCCCCCCACTCCAATTCTCCACATCAGGCTATTAGGCTATTTTGGGAAGGGCAATTACAGGCTTGGGACCTCCAGCCATCGTAACCGTTCTGTGGGTTACTTGGGTCAGGTCTCTCGTTTCCCCCCCCCCTACTTCCGGTGTCTCTAGCCACTTGCCACATTTCCACTGTGCACTTTGGACTATTCTGGAAAACGCCCACCAATCACAGGTGCAGCTCCTTGAGCAAGATGATCCTGAACTCAACGTGCCGATGCTGCTTATGAAAGGCTGCAGCAGAATGCAAATAAATAAGCTGAATGAATTGGGCTGCCCTCCTCTCCCCTCTGACACCCTCCGGCAGGTACTTCCATAGCCCCACGGACACCCCAGAGCTGCCCTACGATCCAGCATCCGTCATGAATGGGGACACGCTCAAGTTCTGCCAGAAAGAAGCCTGGTGCAAGATGGCCTTCTTCGTTCTCTCCTTCTTTTACTATCTGTACTGGTGCGTGGTTTGCCTGCCCCTTGTCACCGAATGAGCAGAGTCTCTGTCCATTCCTCATTTTCACATCATCCTTTGCCTGATTATACATTAGTGCTGTCCTCTTTACATCTAATCACACGGTGTGTTTAAACACATTCTAGAAGATTCTTAAACATAAAACATAATGACCAATAATATCATTTTGGAGACAGGGCATTATAATTAACTGGATTTTCGGTGTCTTGGATGTTGATAAATAGTGTCAATGCTTTTAATAACGGCTGATGTTGTGTTAGCTATTTTCCTTTTCCTTTCCATACTGTTGTAAATTTCCAGTTTGTTAGAATCCAGTCTAAATTTAAAACCCTGTTTTAGATTTCTGCCTGTATTTAAAGTTCAGTGTTCGGATCCTGTCTACATTTTTAATACTGTGTTAGAATCCGGTCTACAGTGCAGTGCGACTGTTGGGAGGAATTTCAAAGCGAAATGTAAATGTACATTTCATCAGCACAGTGATTGCGATGATTAAGATTTACACTTGTGCTTTTCCTAAACGAGTGTGGCTATGTGGCATGTGCGTGGCTGTTTTGCCTGCCTCCATTTTTAGCGTGTGCTGGGTCCAAGTATCAAATTCACTCATCGTTGGCCTTAGAGACTTTTTCTCAGTGAGTTTGGCACCTTGTGCACCTGCAATCCTCTATGCGCCCCAACTCCCCAGCGATGAATGTTGTGGTAAAGGCGATGAGGTTTTACAAACAGCACTCAGAAAAGCTAACAGTAACCTTTACATTCCTCCTTTTCAACCAGATGACATTCTCTTAACCTTTACCCAGACTCACCACCTGACTCAGTGATCCTCTCTGTGGGATCTTTGTGTATGTTTTGTCGTATGTCAGTATTGCTGTGGCCATACCGCCCTTCACGTGCATGAACCCTGATAGTCGTTGCCCACAACTCCAAAGTGGCTGTTGTTAGACCAGTTTCAGTCACACATCACTAGAAACCTGTCCGTAGGCAGACATTGACAGAAGCATGGTTTAACATGGCTTATTAAATGACCTGCGACTTAAATTTAATGAGACAGAAATGACTTCGTCCCATTGGCCGGCCAGTTTTGATACAGAATCCACGGTGGTAGCTGTAACACTTACTGCAGTCTAACTGGTCAGAATCCCAGCACTGAGCAGGCCAGCAGCAAGGAGAGACGACACATAAAAATGACATCATCGCCTAATGTGCTTCCTTCATTTATCCAGGACCTCAGTGGTACTTACTGCCATCAGCAGGCCATAGCAGATACTGGATTTTACCTTTGGCCATAAAGGCTGGTCTGGTCCTCATCTCCATAAAGTGAGGCAAAAACAGACATTATAAGTAGCTGACAGCCAACATATTCTCAGTAACAGATTCTGCCATTGAAGGAGGAGGGGAGGTGCGGCGTAATTCAGGTGCAGCTCTGACGGGGGAAGGACTTGTATCTTCTCCTCTCCTCATTTCTTCTGATCTAGGCTGCATAACACAAGTCATACTCACGGTTCCTTTTTTTTGTTTTTCTGCCAAACCTCATCTGCTGCATTTAACTTCCTTTAGCGCAAAGGTGTGGCCACAGGATGGAAACACAGACATCAGCGCCGCCAATGCACTCTCGCGTAATAATGGCTCCTTAACGTGTTTAAATTTCAGTTATAACAATTAATTCATCCAAGTCTCAGGTACATCTATCAGTCGCCCTCTAAGGTGGGAAACAGCCAAGCAAAGCGACCCAATCAGAATGCAGCTGGTGCTAAACCACTCCCATATTTTACGTAAACCATATTTAGAATCCTCTGGATATTCAGTTATTTAGCGTGTTTGCCTGATGCCTATATTGACAATAATTCCTTTTTTATTCTTACTTTCCTCTCTCCCCAGTATGATCTACTCTCTGGTAACCTCTTAACAGGGGCAGCCAAGAAGAACTTCTTTGGAGCTTTTCTGGTACAAACAGAGGTTCCAGAACCCAAGAACTAACACCCCCGCTCTCAAGCACAGCCCAAAATAATGAGGAAAGGCGTGATCTGAGTGGCTTAGCTACAGTGGATCCATCTCCACGCTGTATGTAAAAAATAATTGTTTACAGTTAAAGGTCAACGACTAAAGTCTTGTAGATGCTTCTAATCGGCCATTGACATTCGTCTCTTCCTCCTAGGTTTATGCTCATAACCTAAGCCTTGTACTGGCCAGGAGCAACTTGTTCAGTAGTTCTTAGTTTGCACAGTTTGCCTCAGGCTCTTGTTTGGTTGTCTGAGTCCCCAGTCATTTCGTTTTTTGGGATGTTGACTGACATTGAGATTAAACCAGCAGGTTAAAGCAAGGTCAAAACAGCAAATAAGGTCATTGAATGTTGTATTTTTATTCAACCCATATATGGCCTCCATGTTTATATACACAAAATATACAACTAGCTTATGTAATGTGTGCAATTGTGTATTTTGGGAGAAAAAGGCTTTTTTGATACACGATTTATAATGTATTATTTGTGGATATGGTTTATTTGTGATGATCTTGTGTTGTTATGTGGTAATGGAAACCATTGCAAAATTATGACTTTACTACTTAAAAAAGTAAGGATTTATTTTAAAAGGTTAATATTAGAAGTCTTTGCTTAAGTACAAATAGGCAGTATGATTTTGCACAATAGGCAGTATGATTTTGCACAAATTTGCAGTATTTCTGAGTTTCATACTGTACATTTGTACACCCTGATAGGGTAAAGGTCTTCCAGCATACCCAAAATATTAATTCTCATTTTATTTAGTAAAGTGCACCGTATAATTAACAAAATGTCCATATTCTTAACTGATATCACAGACCAATGTTTTCATCCATCCATCCTCCAGTCACTTATCCAGTGCAGGTTCACAGAGATTTTTTAAAAATTTGTTGTTAATTTACCTGTATTATTTTTCTACATATTTTAATTGGGGGGCGGCACGGTGGTGCAGTGGTTAGCACTGTTGCCTCACACCTCTGGGATCAGGGTTCACGTCTGCGCCCGGGT
>JAAGVU020000006.1:97191-115997 GCA_011763525.2 Mormyrus iriodes | reverse complement strand
TAATTAGATTATTAATTAGAGGACTGATTGGCTGAAGAGTCCTCACACCTGGGTTTGAACAGCTGATCTAAAGGTTATCCCAAAAACCCGCATACACTCTGGCTCTCTGCGGATAAGATTACCCACCTCTGATCTAAGATGTAATCCAGGTTATGTAGGTTGCTTTGGATAAATACAGAGAATTAAACCAATTATAAATGATTATACTAATTTTATCCATCCATCCATTTTCTATACCCGCTTGCCCTATGCAGGGTCGCGGGGGTCCGTAGCCTATCCCAGAACCTACGGCCGCTAGGCAGGGAACAACCCAGGATTGGGCACCAGCCCATTGCAGGCCACACACACAATTTACACACACATTATACTTGTTTTAAATCTCCTGAATTCATTGGGACTTGTTCTAAAGTTCTGAATATTCATGCAATATGTTCTCGGGGTACCGAGTAAGTGTGGCAGCTAAATTGAAGCTATTTTCTCAGGTATGTATCTTCCCTGCTCTCATACTGTCTTGTCTTAATGAGCTACGACAAGTGTGGTGAAAAGCTCTCCATATCTGGGGGTTTGGGGGAGGCTGGAGTGGGGTCAATAAGGGGACTGGGGCTTGTCAGACTCCATGTCTCTTACAGATTCCCAGCTTGTCAACCCATATTACTCTGATGCCCCAACTAGTGGAGATGTCCACCTCCTTCCTCATCCTCTTCCACACGGCAGACCTACGCAATGTCCAGGCTGAAGTTACCCTGTCTCCCAGCCCCAGATGCAGGCCGTGTGCTGTTGTCAAGGAAAAATGAAGATGGTGGACATGAAATTTGGACCATTGGGGCAACCAACAACCAGATTTTTTTTCGTTTGTTTGCTTGCTTTTATAATTATTATAAATAGGAAATCTTACACCCAAACACCCCTCCTCCCCACAACCCCTCCATAGAATCTCATGGCCGACCCTACACCTACATCTACAGCGAGCCAGATCCACTTCTCACACATGTGGGCAGGTTTATTTTGCCCTCGTTCACATTTTCCTACTGGACAGGCTTCCCATCCGGGATACACCCCTCCCTATGCTGCCTGGGATATGCTCCACCACTCACCCACCACCTTGACCAGGATTAGCGTGGATGGATGGAGATTTTAGCACATCGCAGAGTTGCTAGCAGGCACATGTGTCGCTCGTAGGCATTGAGTCCTCCCTAGTGGCTGACGAGGCATCCAGATCCATCCTCGATTAGCCGCTGTCGATGATGGATGTCTTTGAGGGCAACACCGCGGCCTCTGGGGGCTGGTTTGCTGGTGTCAAATACAGGCCATGGCTCAAGGTAGTGTGTCTGGATGTCAGCTGCAACCCAGTCACTATTGCTGAGCATTTCTTTCAATCGCTAGCTGTCGGGGGCCCTGCAAGATAATCTCTGTCACCCCAGAGCGATATTTTTATTAGTGTTTTAGAAGTGCAGCTGACAATATTAGCCAAAATGACTTGGATCACCTCGTATTTTACAGTTTAATCATATTTTATAGTTGGAGGTTTCCAGTTCGGTACTTTAGCCTCATCACTACAACAGTAGTAGTCCTCTACTAAGTACTTATTACTCAATTTCTCTATGACTACAGCCCTCATCTTTTTCTCCAGTTCTGCCCAGTCACTCAGTACCTGTCAAGTTCTCCACTGTTATTCCTTTACGGTCAGATAATGCAAAACTGGTGCTTCCTGGAAAGATTTTACTCACACTGTTATTTATGTGAGGCTCTCAGGAATTACCTGTGATTTGGATGATTTGGAGGCAGACCTGTGTAATCTGAAATGACACCTTTAACGGTAACAGGGGTTACCACCACATGGCTAAACGAAACGGGCTTTGATTCCAATTTCATCTGACAGGTGTGATTCCCACAGTAAAGCCAGGTGCACATTAATGAGTGAGGAATTGACTTTTGTCTGGTGACCATAAGTAGACAGTCTGGAAATGTGATTATTGATTTCTGCACAGGGACAATCCATGCTCATATTCGCCAAACGCTCAGACTGTACATATGTCCCGGATGTATGGTCCATTGCACACTGTCTGCCCCTTGTGACCAACCTATGCATTACGCCCACGCACCAGCTTAACTCACTCTCTGGGAGGCTTGCACCTGCTAGCTGTGCATACTCAGCACTCTGAAAGGATGATGCCAATATGGATGTGTTTTTTTGTATGTGCATCAGTTTTCCAGTCTTGCAGCTTAGTCTGTGACGACGACCGACCTGTAGGAGATGGCAGTGAATGAAACAACCATGGATATCCATCCCGCACTGGATTAGCAGCTTTTGAAGATTGGATAATGCACTGATGGATGATATTACAATTCCATCCATCCATTTTTTAACCAGTTACCTAAGTTAGGACTGGGGTACGCCCAATATGTAATGCAAGTCCATGACGTGGCATATAAAGTATCAGTTAATAGGCTGGACATGCCAAGCCACCTACAAAGAACAGTGATAGAGTGTCGCATCAGTCTGATTGTAGAGTCTGGGTTTGGTGGATGCCAGGAGAATTTTACCTGTCTGACTGCTTTGTGCCAACTGTAAGGTTTGGTGTAGGAGGGATAATGGTATGGGGTTGTTTTTCGCGGTTTGGGCTAGGATCCTTAGTTACAGTGAAGAGACCTCTTAATACTTGAGCATACCAAGACATTTTGGACAATTCTATACTTCCAACCTTGTGGGAACAGTTTGGGGAAGGTCTTTTCTGTTCCAGCATCACTGTGCCCCAGTACACAAAGCAAGGTCCATAAAGACATGTTTGGGTGAGTCTGGTGTGGAAGAACTTGACTGGCCCACACAGAGCCCTGACCTCAACCTCGTTGAACACCTTTGAGATGATCTAGAACAGAAATTGTGAGCCAGGCCTTCATGTCAGTGCCTGACCTCACAAATGCTCTTCTGGATGAATGGGCAAAAATTCCCACAGACACACTCCAAAATCATGTCGAAAGCCTTCTCAGAAGAGTGACAGCTGTTATAGCTGCAATGGGGGGACCAACTCCATGGTCTGTGCCTATGGATTTGGAATGGGACGTCATAAAAGTTCCTGTAGATGTAATGACCAAGTGTCACAATTCTTTAGTCCATGCAGAATATGTTATTTTACAGTTTTGATAACCATTTTTGTAATTTTTCTAAAATATAGAGAATTGTACAACTAACCATTCTATGGTTGGGTGTGTCCAAACTTTTGACTGGAACTGTATACTTTAGAGACACCGATTAATTAACGATTAACAGTGGGAGGAACCATATTTCTATTTAACATGTCATCCATCAATACTGAAGCTTATAAATATACAGCCGATAGGCAAAAGCTGAAAAGGATCTGGCTTGGGAACAAGTCCTTCTATTTCTAACTTCATATGTTTACAACTTTATCAATATTAAAACTGAATATTTCATAGTTAAGGAAACTTGCAGTGATGTAAGGCCTTGTACTGCACAGTTTAGTTCCCTAACCAGCACGTTGGTGGATTTACTAGCTGTTAAGGTGTTTTTATTTTGTCACCAGATTGATTAAATTATCCCAGACTCAAAATGAGACCAAACTTATCAAAATTCTTTCCAGTTGCAATATGAAGCTTTCTGGGTCGTGTTTTTCCCATAGTCAGGAATATGGGGCATAAACCACATTTGACCAGAATTAAATGATGCCTCCCATCTACCATCACCACTCCTGTTTGGTTTCCTGCGCTGATCTGACCTTCAGAAGCCCCCCTGCCCCAACAATCACCCACAAGGCTTCGGGGGGAGGGGGCATGGGGAGCAATACAATGCCATTCTCAGTCAAACGGAAAGGGCATTGGATTCACCCCCTACGAAAGGATGAAACCCTTTTATGGAAAAGGCAGCCAAGGCTTTCGGCTACCTGCTAATCTGCAGACCGAGGGCTGGTGATTGTCCAACTTGTATTTTGAACGTCAGTTTCAGAAGAGGCTTTAGTTGCTGAGTAAATGCAGTGATTTTTTAAATCAGTATTGGTGAAGGCACCCCCCCCCCACCTCAAGCAGGGTACGTAAAACCCTTTTGCAAGTGTTACCTTGTCCGCACAGTAGTGATACTTATTTTCCCATTGCCCGTTAGCATGGGCACATGTGAAATTTCCGTGTGTGTGCGTGCGTGTGTGTGTGCATGCGTGCGTGCGTGTGTGTGTGTGTGCGTGTGTGTGTGGCCGGTAGCCAGAATTAAATTTCGTGGGGGGTCTGGCAACCCCTACTGATAGGTAGATAGAGTTTGCAGACTGGGGGGTGGGGGGGTTTCTGTCGGTAGATTTGGCTGACCAGGGGTCTGAAGCTAATTTCAAGGGGGGTTCAAACTCAAAATTTTACCGCCTGGCTACTTGTCCAATCAGTAACAAAACATTATTGGGGAGGGTTCAAACTCATTATTTTACTACTTGGCTGTGTGCCTGGTGTGTGTGTGTGTGTGTGCGTGTGTGTGTACGTGTGTGTGTGTGCTCACCTTCCTGCTCCCCTGATCCGCTGGCTGAATCCTCCTTGGACGCCTCTCCATCCCACCTGTCTCACCCTGGATTGCGCTCTTTCCACCGTCTGTCAGCTCACGAGCGTCGGGAGCAATGGACAGCTAGGACCTCCTTGCGGGCGGCATGGGGCAGCGCAGCGATGCTCACCATGTGCAGCAGGAAGGGAACAAGACCAGCTAACCCTGTCTGTGTCTCGCTCCTTTTTAACATCCATTCTCACACATAAATACTGAAACTTGCCAGGATATTTAAATACTTCCAGCCTAATATGTTTGTTCCCACTGAACTGTAAGCATGGGCCCTGGCAGATTGAGGGGGTCTCAAAATGTACCGTCGGGGCTCCCTGTGCCTGGCAAAATATATCCCCCCTTGCTCAGCAACATCTCCTGGGGGGACCCAAGGTGATAATATAGCTATGGTAATATAATTCTGATCAGGAAGTTCATTTTCTCTAATTAAAAACAATTTGTACTCCAAGTCCCAAGGGACCTTTTGGAGACTAAGTCAGTATGGACACTGCAGCTTAATAATGGAGCACGGAAAAAGCACCACCCCCCCCCCCACTAATCCCCACCCCAGCACAGTCCCCAGAGCCCTTTTAGCGAGGAAGGCCATTATGAGTTTTGGCATCCCAGTCTATGCACATCCCTCGTGGGCTGCTGCCAGCATTGACATGCCCCCCCCCACCCACCGCAACCTGGATTCCTCCTCTGTAGACAAGGAGCTCAAATGGGGTTTGAGTCAGTGAAGCCTGATCCCCAGCCTGAGAGCCGCCGTCGGGTGAGTTCTCCATAGGGACGCTACTCTGCCCAGGATATAAGTTAACAAGCCCACTGTGGACAAAACACACCGCAGAATAACTAAGAGTCTCAGTGCATCTATCGCAGCTTATTACATAGACATAGTTTCTGATTGCCTCTGTTACACACTGTTTAACCCTGTGACAGATTCATAAACTGACAGGTAAGCACTAATAATCACCTAAATGCAGCACCTGCCATCAAATCAAGCCGGCATTCCCTGATCTAGCAATGTGTCACGCCCCGTTAAGGCCGCCCCAGCTCAGAAGGCACTGGGTTTCAGCTGAGCACTCTTCCAGGAAACAGAACAACAAGAAAAAGAATTCATCCAAGATCTTATTTCCATCAGCTCTATCAGGTCTGCTTGGGAACAGGAACATGGAGATACTGAATGTAGTTCCTGGTCTTAATCTGTTTCCTTGGGGATTGGGAGGTTTTAAAATGCTGGCAAAGTTGTAGCTTTATGGGATCAGATCTTGCTCCTTAGAAGGAGGACTCTCAGTGCTTTTGCCCATTGCATTTTGTTGTCTGAACCAATACAGCATTCGCCATGTGAATTATTGCAGTGGTATTAACTTATAAACATAAAAAGACGTATAGTTCAGTCACCCACCTAGGCCATTTTTGTGAGCCCATCCCCAATTCAAAAAGATTCCAAATATAGACCCCATTTTACTGTTTGTTGTCCAGACCTTAACACGAGTGTTATCTGTGATTGCAAGAAATATGGATTATTTTTCCAGCTAAGTTAAAATAGCCCAGGTGAGCAAAAAATCATGGATGGTTAATTTGCATGGAAGGGTGTTATCATGTTATTGCGAGTCCTACCAGCATGAAATATGTACTTGACTGATTTGTTTCTTTCTCCCTTTTATCACCTGGCTTGTCAGCATAGTCAAGTTTCTCTCTCTCTGAAAACAAATAAAAATGTAAAAGTGACAGTAAAGTAAACTTATAAGGCAGATTCTTGACATGCACAGCCCAGCGGTACTGAGCTAAGGAATTAGAGCGGGGAATGTAACTGGCCCGCAATGTACAGCCCAGCAAATATAAACATGATGAAAGAAGGTAGTTCTCACTATGAGGCCAACGCGTTATGTTCAACATGTTTTCCTCATAATATTCACAAGTTTCCCACCCCACCCTCACACAACCGCACACCCCTGGCACGACGGAGGTACAGGAAATGGTTTCCCCAGGCCTCTTCTGCATTCGGTGAGCACTCATCACAAATGCTCTGCTTTTGCTGCAGGTTTTGCAAACCCAACGCAGGTCAAAAGCGATGCAGTTTGCATTGCAGCTGCTGTTCATGCATCCTGTGTTTTGTTTTTTTTTTGCAAGATCAAGCCTGCTGCTCAAGGTTAAAACAGCTTCAGCCTGTCGGCATAGGGCTTTTTGACCACCATTAGTACCTCGTCTATCTCCAAAATGTTTTCGTCTAATTCACTAGGCCAGTCCAACTTGCCATAGAGTAATCAAGCACTGGAAACATTTTTCTGGTTAATCTGTGTGTGTTAATCTGGACTTCTGCTTTTTGTCTTCCAGGCCTGTGACTTTTCTTGCACAATCGTAATGATTTGCCCACACTGCAAAGTGACAGCCTTGTGGTAGCAGATGGGATGCCCCTGCTGGCTCCATGCTGTACTGCGCCTCAGGTGTCAGTCTGTGGATGCTGTGTTCCAGGTTGAGACAGACTCAGGTCACACGGTTACACGAGAATCTCTTTGGTTTCCACTTTGGATTTTGGAGCTCAGCTCACAGAACACTATAATGGCCAGGTGGGAGGTGCTGTAACTTAACATGTGAAGGGTTGGTGTTTTGCATCGCATCCCTGGTATGTTCCTTTCATTTTTGGGCAGAGATTCTTTGGGATCTTTGGTTTCCTCCTGCAGGGTAATCAGTGCCCCTAAATCACCAAAAGATTGTGTTTTTCAGGCTCACCGTAACCCTATACACAGTTATTGAAAATATTTCAGCTGAGTAGTGTCGTAATCAGTGTGAGACCTGTCTGCTTGCAGACCAAAAACCAAGCCCACCGCTTTCTTTAAACACTACAGGACCCAGGGCACTGTGCAAGGTACCTATCGGAAGTTGGCCCAGAGGCATCATCTCTTACTGCCGGTACCTGACCGCCTGCAGCTGAAACCATTTTCCAGCCAACTCACACACCCTACATTTCCAGCCATGTCCTGCTGCTCCGGGGAGCCCACTGCCAAAAGTCGTGGCTTAGAGCTTAGAGCAACGGTAGAGTTCATCGCTGGTCACTTTCTATATTCACATACATACTTTTCATTTACTCATTTATTTGTCTAGGTATTGTCATTCGATAAGAACAATGAATACATTGTCAACTATTCCAAATTAGCTACAAAATATAATACCAGTCAGCAGGTATTACTACCAAAAGCCTGCTTTTTTAGCCTATATTTATAATGCATTGAAAAAGTATCCACACCCTGCAATCTTTGCTGGATTACACATAATGGAAAATCCGCCTTTGTGCACCAAAAAGTATTGACCAAGGCCCTAGGAAGCTTTTATTTTGTCTGGAGAGTTTTTACCCCAGTTACTATTTGACCTCATGATCCCATGCAGCACCTCTGAGAAGTTACACAAGCAACCCTGACACCCCACAGACAGACATTCAGCCAGCAGAAAATACTTTTTAATTTATGTGACTCATGCAGTACTTAATAGCATTTCTGATTGTTGGGTAGCAGATGCATCTTGCTACTTATTTGGGAAAATGTATCTGGATATGAATACCTGCCTAGCATGTTTCATTTGAAATTAGGCCGTATATTAACATACTATTATTTAGTGTCAGAATGCTAATTAGTGTAGCGATGAAAATTATAATATGTTTGATGTGTTATCAGACCAACTTGTTCTGAGCAGCTTGGAACATACTACCATGCACAGATAAAAGAAACACACCCAGCGAGAGGGGTTCTCCTTAAGCTGATAAACAGTTAGGGTTATTGTCCTTCCTGCTGGCTCCAAAGCAGTCTTGGAGAGATGGTTCAGAAGTAACTTCTGAAGGGTTTCAGAGAATTCTTCTCAAAAGAGGGGCATCCCTTTTATTTTGCTATTTTCATATTTTAAAAGTCTGTCTCAGCTCCCTTTCAGCTAAATCTTCGTTCTGGGCTTGGGCTAATTATGACTAACGGCGAATAAACATGCTCAAAAGGCTTTATGTAATGTTTTCAAGCTTCTTAAAAATACCTTTCAACTAGACTCTATCACGTTCGCTTGACATCAGTATCACGTTTAGGAAAGTTATTAAAATAATTGGATGAATCTGATAACAGCCTTCATGGTTTGTGGTTTTTTGCCACATATCTCCCCTGCAATAACGTGAACCTCAGCTGTATCTCCAGCCGTGTATGAACATTCCTCTGTTGCACTGTTTTGTCGCAGGACCAAGGGAACCAGGTGTCCTGTCCTCTCATCATGCCGGGGCTGAGCTGGAACATATTTTAGCCACGAGCTGAGGTACTTTAATGCACGGGGGCAAGCGAGTGCAAACTCGGATACCTGAAGCATGGTTCCCCTCCTGAAGGATGCAGGCCTCATCGGGATGTAGGCCGGCAGAGGTTCAGCGGCCTGCTGTGATTATTCCTATCTCTTCTGTTTTGCTGTGAGGGGTGGGGGGATTGTAGAACATCACATAGCATGTTTTCCTCTTTTAAATGACTCAGTCGAACCCCCAGTACCCTGGCCCTTTAAAGCTCCTCTTTGCCAGGTCCTAACAAACAGCTTTCCTTTTTGTCAGGCAATACTTAGCATTATGAAAAATACTGAGCAACACTGAGCATTATTAAAACAAAACTTTTAAACACCCCTCTGAGATATTTGAGCATATTCCATACATCAGAAATAAACAAATTTGATTAATAAAACTTCAACATGCTTTTTGTTTTGAAGACAACTTGATTAATATTATAGCACTAGGGGTTTAATAGTGGACCATATTGAGTCTGTGAGACATTACACTGCAGGGTTCTGAAATACTACATTGGCAAAGGCACGAAACAGACAATTACACTGATCTGCTTCCTCTGGTACAAAACCATTAGACGTGATGGTGAGTTCCCAGTTTATTAGCACTGTATGTTTCATTCGGAGAGACTGGGGGTGTGAGAAGACAAAAGGCCAAATAGTGCCGAGATGTAGCATGCAAAGTAAATGAAAAGGAGATGCACGGAGTTAGCTCTCAGCTACGGTTTTATCAAGGGATAAGAAGCCTGTGAATGGCTAAAACGTGTCATACATTTTAGTTTTTACCCTGTTTATGCTGTTGAGTTTTTACCCAGTTCTGAAGCAGACTGACAATGCCCAGAGGACTTATCAAACAGGCATCATGGACTTGTTTTTTTTTTTTTTTTTTTTAGGCTCCAGAAAAAAAGTCTTTGAAGGGCTTTTACTCTCATGATGATGTTGTTCACAGAGGGAACTGCAGCTGTTCCTGCTTCCCCAGTACGCTGAAGTGTGGCTCCATAAGATGAAACACAAGAGGGACCAAGTACGTTGCTTTAAGTCAGAATGGAAAAACATGGCTGGCTTTTTTTAAGGAGCTGTTGTTTCCTTGGGTTCTGATGACTGACATCTACAGTCTAAAGATACATTTTTGGTTATTTCAATTGTGAACGTGAAATACTACATTTATTTATGAACTACACTGGCTGTCACATTAATCTACTGAAAAGCATTAAAGACAGAAAATTTGCATGTAAGCGCTGAATCAAACATTATTTACATTGTCACAATCAAGCTGATGAGTTCCTCGCCTCTGTTCTCAGCTAACTAATCTGTGACTAATCAGCAACGTATTTATGTTAAAATCCTGGCTAATTAAAGGAAACAGGGACTGAAAGTTGTACATCTGTTTATGTGACATTCTGGGTGAAAAATAAATTCATTGGAATAGAGAGACAATAACTGATCTATCAGTAGCAAGGCATCATGACTCTGTACTGGATAAGTAGTTATGGAAGATATTGTATTCAAGTAAAGTGGAGAAATTTCTCTGTCTTCATTGTCTTACCTTTGTAGATGTTCCTGATACTCCGGAGCTCATCTCTAAATTAAAATTTCAGAGCCTATACAGTCACACTGGCAGCAAGATTATTTAATATTTTTCCCGTCATGAATTTAAACCTGGTTGGAAAAATTTTTAAAAAACGCACTGATGTGTTTAAAAACTTTATTGAAAACTGTCAAATGGTTGACCAATGATATGATTTTATAGACAACCCTGTACAAAGCAAGAATATATTTATGTGGTCTTATGAAGGATATCCGGATAATGGCAGTAAAACAGAGAGGAAATGAAGAGTGTCTCTCTGCTCCATCTTCCTCCCTTTTCATGTACATAACTATGGCTCTTACACCCCCTAAAATAACAGCAGTGTGACCATTTCAGATCTATTATAGACTATAGCCTGAGTGAGGATATGAACCTCTAAAGGGGTCGAAGGAATTAATTTCCATTAAAATGCTAAAACAGTCCCGCTGGACAATCAGATTTCTACGTATCAGTCATATTACAAAACCATGCCAATCTGAGGGGGGGGTCTCAGTGTTTATGTGAAGATCAGTGTATCACACGCAAAGTAACAGTCAGACAGATAGGAGATGCATGGCATTTCAGACTCATGCAGACAGCGGCCTTATCCCAGGAGTAGCTCTGTTTAGTCAGCGGTTAAGTGACAGACGCTGTGGGCCTGTTCCTAGTGCATATGGGAGGTGCTGGGGTCCCTGGTGCCCTCATTACTACTGGAGCTCGACCAGGGGTCCGTTTCATGTCAAACCAATGACCTTATTAAAGCCTCAAGCAGAAACCCCAGAAGCTACTAAATATTAATACTATCACTGGGGAGTTTGGCATATGCCCGGAGTTCTGCTTATTTAATAGACGCAAACATTTTTAGAACAGACCTCTGGCTATCTAAACACAGGAGATATAATGATCTCAACACAATTCCACTGCTTCATACACCACTCCATCCAAAAAATATAGGGCTATAGATTAGATTAGATCAGAACAGATTAAGTTACATTAGATTACATTCAATTCA
The DNA here is from genome assembly GCA_011763525.2 of Mormyrus iriodes. Lineage (NCBI taxonomy): Eukaryota > Metazoa > Chordata > Actinopteri > Osteoglossiformes > Mormyridae > Mormyrus > Mormyrus iriodes. Next base: position 104,603 of record JAAGVU020000006.1, on the reverse strand, counting down.
TTGATAGGATTAAGGTTTTGCCCATAGAAATGAATGGACGGTCCCTACGAAGATATGAGTATAGGTCTGTCTGTGTGTGTGTATGTGTGTGTGTGTAAGACCAGTTTTATTAGCTCTAAACCAATGTTTACGTCTTTTGGGTATTCAGGACCATTGTTATATGATGTTTTAATTTTCATCAAAATTGTCCAGCTGGCTGTAGACCTCATTGAAATGGATTCTGTGGCTGAGAGGTAAACGAATGGGACTTTCCTTCACAGGGTTCCATTCGTCTAATGATCCTACCATAATGATGATTATTATTGTAATGATCCTCAGTTTAAGTGTGCTTTTCTTTGCTGGGTTGGGCCAGATCTTTCGTTAGGCTGATTATAATTACTTTATGAACTAAGTGGCACCCAAAAAAGAATTAGCATTCACAGCAAGGCCATTAAACTGGTAATGAGTGTGATCATTTGACTAAATCCACTTAACAAGTTCTTTGTGTGATGACGAATGGCCATGCTTCCAAGTCAGCACAATAACACTCTTTAATAATGTCAGTAATATGAGTGTACTGGGGCACACTGGTGTCTGGGCAGCAGTCTAGAGAGAGTCATGTGACCAGGTGTCAGGGCACTGATTGATTACACCTGCTGCTATTGTCCGTGTCTGTTTTGTTGGTTACCCAGAGGAAGTCCTTACATTTTGCATGGTCAGTTTAAATATCTTTCTGGGTCTCCACAGGAACAGCAGTCTTCATCTTGTCATTAACTAATAACCCATTCCCTGCCCAGCGTTATGTCACATGACTTTGCCCGCAGATAGAGCTGTGTAAGCGAGATGTCAGGAAAGTACAGTAGGCAAATGCAATCAGCGGCATCCTAATGGGACTTACAGCAAAATAAATTAGTACAAATCTTTAAACTTTATGCGATATGATAACAAATTAGTACAAATCTTTAAACCTTAAAGAGTTTTTGTTGATTCAACCAGTGTTTCCTAAATACCCTTAGAAGATTGAGTGAAGGTAGAGGAAGTTATTTTCTGTCTCCTCAAGTTTGTGAGTCACTGATTTCAAAGCAGGCTGTTGCAGCAGCTACAGAAATAGCAGGCCTCCTTCCATTTCCAGAAGCTATCTTTATAATCCTGTTTTAAAATGAGGCAAGATCATTTATTCCTTCAACATATTAATTATATTCAAAATAGCTCTGAGGCAATTATCTGTGCAAAGGAACGTAAGGTGATGCTTCTCTGCGTGTCTCATTGCATGAACCTTGAGTGTCTTAACATATGGAATAGGATGAGACAATTATCAAGAATCCCACAAGGAGCAAGTGTTGAAAGTATTTGCAGTGAGATGACAGACCAGTCCATTGTCTTATTCTGTAAGTTAATTAAAACCTTTTAAGTGTGTGCTCCTTGCTTTCATTGCACATGCAACATTTAGACACCAAACACTTTGTCAACAGAAGCACTCGGTGGCTGGGATGAGAAATTATTTTCTCACCAAGACTTCAGCAGTCCCTTACATCAGCCACGTACAAGGCAGACAAAGGGAGTCGGTGATGTTTGTGCAGACGAACCAAGACCAATTCCATCAAGCTTTATTCGCCTTAATGACTAAATGGCCCTTTTCTTTATGGTTACATCACAAGGGTGTAGCAGTGTAGCTGTTTAATTTGATTTAGCTGAAATGATCTGTAAGACGCTGTGATTAAAAACAAAGCTTTTCAATAGCGGAGGTGTGATTCTGAAACACTGATACATTGAGCAATGTCAGAAATCTTAAACTTATCTAAATACTCCTGCATCACAAAATAATTAGGTGTGACACTTAAATAACCTCTTACTGCGTGCCTAATATGGCTTAAATTGCAATATTTAAAAAGTGTACAAGCAAAAAGTTTTTCCACCTGTGGAAAGTCATAAATATGAGGGCCGTGGCAAGTATTAGTGACAGCTAAATATCTCTTAATCAACAGCATGAAGACCCATTGAAATCTCTATACTGGTGAATTTGCATTTGTGAAATTTAATTACCCTAACCAAGACCCTAACTTTATATAAAAGCATTTCATCTAATACCAAAAGGATTTTGTCAGTGAAAAACGGAAGAATGAAAGGATTTGCAAGCTAAAACATTTTAAAGGCTTTACCTCGATGGGATAGAGAGTATGTAACAAGTATGCCAACAGTAAATTCTAGAAAATATCCTATATAAGATCCGCTGAGCAACACAATGTATTTCAATGTATAACAGTTGCCAGCTCTAAAAACGTCAATGATAATAATATGAAACTTATATCATTCCGTCACTTAACCATTTAGACAGTCCTTTTTGCTCTCGGTAACCTGTGGACTGATCTCTTTCTCTGCAAGAGAAGGAGAAAAGACATCCTAAAATAAACTGAGTCGCCCCCTCTGGCCATAATGTAACAATGGAGGGCAGCTGCAGTCTTTCAGCAGAGCCTGCCCCTCCCTGCGAGGATCGAGGTGCCTCCCAGGCCTTTGCTGCCCTCTCTGCGTTCGTTGTCCTGACCGCTGTCCCGGTTATTTGGGTTTGTGGGAGTAACAGCAAAGAGATGTGTTGACTCGAGCACCCCCGGGGGAAGTGTCTTATTAATGTGAGGGGGCAGGGCGCTGGAAGAGACATCGTGGTCAGCGCTGTCTGGGCGACGTTCTTATGGCTGTCGGTGTTATTCAGCCAGGACCTGACTTTCCCCTGGGCTGCTGCACCTGCCCTGATCCCTGGGTTACTGAGAAATTTGACTGGATTTCATAATTGGTTTAGATTTTTCTACGCTTCTGACTGTATTATTAACAAATATAAAACAAGTACTACTACACATTTAATATCAGCAGTATGCATATACTCATACATAATATTTATCATTTAATATTTGCCATGCATTTTTTCTAACATAAAATTGAATGACTAGATTCTACAGTATGTCAAATTATTTTGAAATTGGCTGCTGTTAGATTTGCCTTTGAGAGGTGTTCTCAACCTAATTTTCCTCTATGTTACTCTATCATTCTCTTATCCTATCCACTGTCATCAAGACTTTTGATTGTACTGAAATGCATGAATGGATGTTAAAGACAGCCATTTATTAAATATTGTTTTACATAATGTCCAATTAGAATAGCTGAGTTCCTTGAATTACTTAATGAGACATGTCATTGGGCAGAGACATGGAGAATTCTCGGCTGGGCTGGAAATCGATGGTCTCTATCCCTAACTCGTTTTTTATAGTTCGTTTTCCATGGCTGAATCATCAATCCCAAGACAATCGCCTGTCATTATAGTTGAGAGCTCTTCTCTAAAGCACACACACTGGGGTTGTTAAAGGGGGCTCTGTCTTGTTAAACATCCCAGGGGAGACAGAAGATATCCAGTTTCTGAAGGTCGCTACGCCAATCAGACTTGATGTTTGACTCCATCTGCCCTTTTAGTCAATCGTACAAACCCATTAGCTGGCTCAGATATACACGAGAGCCTCTTCACGTAACGTGGGAGAGAAGAAGTCAGGCTGCCGGTGAAAACGAACATATTCAATTTGTGTTAGACCAATTTAAGGTGACATTGTTCCAGACTTATGGCCACAGTACAAACAGAAGTTTTCAGGGCAGTTAATTAATTCATTCATTGTTAACCGGTCACCTGCCTCCACTTATCTGCTGTTTTGGATCTCTGGACCTAAGGGCCATCGTACAAATGCGAATTAACATACATATTGTAATTTTAGTGTCACCCATTCATCAAAATAGCAACTATTTAACATGGGAAGGGTCTTGAGCACATCCTAGGGAGCAGTATTGGACATTTCAGGTTCAGAAGTTACAAATCCAGACCAAGATATTGTTTCTACCAACCAAGTAAGTACTCTGTGATTAGCAATTATTAGCTTTTTTTTCACATCCAGCTCTCGATGTATTTATCCATCAGAAAATCTGACACTGAGTTTGAGGCCCCTTCCTCTACAAAACAGGCAGAATGATCACACCCCAAGGAGTACTCACACTGTAGCCAGCAGCCACAGCTGTCCACCGAACAACAGGAAAATAAGCCGGTGTGAATGCCAGTCCTTAGTATCCGGGACTGCCAGTTCTCTTTGTTACATATTTCTGCACATAATGACAATTTGTATCCACTTATGTACTAGCAAATAAAATATAAACATAATTCATAAAACAAACTTTATTGAATTGTATGTGTGTGGTATGTCTGAATATATTTAATCATTAATTTTGATTCCTTTGTTCAGTAATACAGGAGTTCTGTATGTCAAAATATATATGGGTATCTGTCACTGAAATTCAGAACCTCTAAATTAAATTAGTTATACACTGAATAAGGTAGAAGGAAAGGCAGTGAAATAGACCACAGTCAAAATAAAGTCTACCTAAAAATATTTGTCCGCTCACAGTGAATCCCTCGGGCCTCCTGAAGTTGCCTGAAATGTCACTACAGACCAGTATTTTTGTTCCAGAAGCAGGACACCTTTCACCCCAGGGGTGTGTGCAGTAAATAATGTGACCAGCAGGCGGCGTAGTAGTTCAAGGTCTATCCATGTTGTGGCTAAATGTTTGTAATTTCTTCCAGGTTCCTAACTTCTGTTCGTTATTTGTGTAAGCTGTACGGGTACAAGCAGCTGTCGAGGATGAACCATATTAAATAAGACTTTTTAAAAAGCCACAGGTGGTACAAAACTAAAAGTGGAGCGTTTAGGGGAAAAATTGTTTCTACTCTTTGTCTTAGGCTCTGTTGGTTGCCATTATCATTAAGACACAATAATATGACTGAAAGCTTGATCCTGCCTTAAAACTTTTATGCACAGTGTTAATTCCAATACCGCTGTTTCAGATGGACTGACTTTACGTTCCATAAGGATTTTTACAGAAGTTTAGAACTGCAAAAGGAACCTGTGTGTAAATTATGCTCCTTAATCTTTTCTTAAAGAATGCCTCTCATTTTGACATCTCAAGTCGTTCAGCGATGGCTGACTCATGCAGACAGGGTTCAGCTGGTGTCATAGTGTTTCGCTTGAATTAGGAAAATGACGTCACTGCCGTCCGTCTGCCCGCCGGCGGTGAACAATGACTGGCAGTACGCGTGCGGAGGAACGGTTTGGAGCGGAAGCTGCGTCTGCTTGATAAAAGCATCCTGCAGCCTGGCGCTCAAAGGGAGCCACTTAACATAATGCAGAGAAACATTTGTGGCCAAAGAAGCAGATTGTAGAGCTTGGGTGATCCGTGCCACCTGGATTCCTGGGAGACGTGCTACAGACGTCCACTACTGCACGTTGCTGCTTAACACCTTCACACCCAAGAGCTGGAAACCAATTATGAAATGAAGCCAAAATGACATCTGAAGACTTTATTCAGCATCACACGTTTGTACAGCTGGGAATCTCTTACTGACGGAGTTCACCCAAGAGTACATTGGCATCCATCTGTCCCATCCTGAGACATTTTGCATTAGAGGTTCGGTTTGCTTTGGTTATTGCCGCCATACAGTGTCTGAAATACCACAAGCTGCATTTCCTACCACTCTGCTTGAGAACATATTCCCCAGCTTGTAATTTTGTGGTTTGTGCAAGTCAATTAATTCTTGTATAGTTATTTTTTTTCCCCAGAATAAGCATCTTTTGAAAATTAAAGGTCTGTAATTAATCTTAACGCTCAGCACACCATGGAAATAGGATAAGCTTCCGAGGTTTGACCTTTGCAGACTGTGCAGATGCTGGATGGTAGGAAGCAGACACTTGGCTGGTTCCGTTGTGGCTCGGCTTGGGTGAGTGAGGAACAGCTGCAATTTCTGCTCTCAGCAGCATGACCTGCTTTCACAAGTGATGCCTCGTCACCAAGTTAAGAGTGACACTGACAGATGCACAGTAGTACAGATATAGGTGAATACCTTTCAAGTTTGCATGGGATGATTCTATACTTGTTAGACCAACTACTGGACCCTTGCAATCTCATGCATATTCCTATCAGGATTTTTCAATATACAATAGTCTCCATCTCATTAATCTGTCAACCAAGATGCATTGCTGCAAGACTAACTCAGGGAAGTTTGACTTTACAGTGCCCAGGTCTTCGTTACCCTTCATTAAAGTGGTTAAGGAACACTTTTAGTAGTATACTGACCTTTTTGTCTTCACGGCAGGTCAGACAATTCTCAGGTGTGTAAATATGAAAAGAATTTAGGTTATTCTTTATAAATGGACCTGTTTAGATTGCCCATGTGTGTAGCTACTGCGATATTGAAATATATATCATCTATCCTCTAATTGCTTATCCTGGTCACAGTCACAGGGGGGCCGGGAGCCTGTCCATGACCAGAGGCATAGTGACAGGACATGCAGGGCAGGCAATTGCATGGGGCTTCGAACTGAGAGGGGGCCCCCAAGGGTGGCCAATTACATAGTACTCCAAAATGACAAATTTGCTTTATTTGTGTATTCTGTTTTTCACAAAAGTGAAAATAAAGGACTTGGGTTTATTAAATTCCTTTTGTTGATGTTATTAATTTAGGTGTCATGCTAAAATAATGGCAATAAATTTTACCATACTGGGGGATGGCGCCCAGTTTCCCCGGCAGCACAGGGCAGGGATAACTGTGGAAAGGACTCAGGTCCATCAACATGCACATGCACACACATTGATATACTACTGGCAATTTAGAGACTGCAGTTAACCTCCCCACATGTCTCTAGGCAGAGGGAAACCAAGCAAAATCCACACACACAGAGCAGCAGTGATATTCAAATGCCAGAATCTTGAGGTGCTATAACACTGCTATCTTCTAAGCCATGATGCCACCCATATATATATAGGTCTAGCTATTTTTTAACATTTTCATTACAAGTTTTTCTAAATAATAGGAAATAGCCGTTTTTCCCCTGACACAAGCTTGCTTCAATCAGTTTGTCCCATCTGCGGAAACATCCCTGCTAAAAATGGTATTTTGGATCCGATGCCAGTGTTGCTAAGCAACGTCACACCTTACTAGTGCTTTATATTTATTTTAGGCTCTTGTAGTCAGGAATTATAGAACAGAGTCCTGCAGGCAAGTAAAACGAGTCAACCGGATTGAGTCTTCTTTTTTTTTGCCACAGCAGGAACGAAAGGAGAAGTGTGAATTATTCCAGTTGCCATGCGTTCCATGAAAAGTTGCGTGCATGTGAATGCTCTCTCTCTCTCTCTCTCTCTCTCTCTCTCTCTCTCTCTCTCTTTCTCTCTCTTGCTCTCTCTTGTGTGCTTCAGCTTCTGATCACGGTTTCCATGCGGTTCCAGTGCAGTGGTGAGAAGGGCTAGCAAATCTGACAAAGGTACAGCGAGAATCCCTGCACAGTCTGCAGGAGGGGGAGGCCACAAGCGTGTCAGGTGGGAAAAAAAACAGAGCATGACAGTAAAGGAGATAC
>JAAGVU020000006.1:59724-97091 GCA_011763525.2 Mormyrus iriodes | reverse complement strand
GGAGATACATGTGGGTACAGCAGGGTGGTGAAGTCCAGGCCACCTTCCCTTAAACACATGTGATGTTTCTGTAGAAGGTTGGGGATGTCAGTTCATGCCTGTGCCTGAACAATGAGCCCATGCTGGATTTCCAGTACAACAAAAAAGCAGCCACATTACTTGCCGAGTCGTTCGCAAGATGGCGGCGCTACAGTCGTGGCTGTTTATCAGATTTCACTCTAAACGCTGCGTCATTTCAGTGACCTTCAACTTTCGAGCTTTCAGCATCATAAGCAGATCAAATTGGCCCCAATATCTATTCAATTTAATTAAACTCACTTTTTAAAATTACCTAAAATACTGAATATTGTAAGTAATTAGAAACACTCAATTAAAATAGACTTGACATTGATTTGACATTGCTCAAGTAAATTTTAGGATGGGTTGGATTCTATTTCTGCTTTGTTTCATAGCAATAAATCAAAGTTTTGGGTGCACGACCAGGGAATGCAGAAAAACTTCAAACATAGAAGTACAGTGAATAGGGCACTGCATTTTATTTAGACCTGTATAAGGAAATATAAATCAACGTATGCAGGTTTTATCTTTCGGCACGAGCTGCTTCTGTGCCAGCTATCTATGCTGTCCTCTTTTCTGCCACTAACCCTTTTTATTTCCTGCTCATAATGTCAAAAAGGAGGTTACTTACCTGGCATCAGCCCACCGTTAGACTCCAGGCCAAAGGGAAGTGTGCTTTCTTCTAATGGAATTTCCATATTTCCAGGTTTTTGGGCTATATATCTTTTTCATTATAATATTTTTATGTGTACAGTTGGTTTTCTTTAATAATTCCTGTTAGCTATCCGCTACACTAGATATCCCACCTCTCCCGGAAGTTTCTGGAGTCTTCCACAAATTGACAGCAGTTCCCTGACACCCACGAATGATGCACAATGCCCTGGAAATCTGTCGTTCCACTGTTCAGCATTGTTAAAGTAATGCTGCGTTCCATTTGAACTCGGAACTCAGAAATTCTAATGTTCCTAGTGAGAAATTTCAACTGGAACGCCCCCTGAGGTTGAAATTCCGACTCGCAAAGAAGGATCCTCTGCGACCCTGACCTTAAAATTCAAGATGGCTGCACATTTATAAACAGAACTGAAAGCTGTAGTTTTATACTGTTTATTAGCATTTATGTCTTATTTGTGGCTCATTAAATCAGTCATACACACAGTACTGTCCAACCACTATCTGTGGACATGTTGCTACGGTGTTTTTATGTGCAAAATACTGCATAATGTGATGCTAACAACTGATATTGCTAACAGTGGCTAACAATGAACCTGGCTTAAACTGGGGCCTGTTTCAGGAAGCAGGATTTCTTGCTTAGCTGGATAACTTGCTTGATTTATGGTAGTCTGGACTAAATGTAAGTGAACAAAGATATAGGCCATTTAAACTTAGGTACCTTAAATCTGATAAGTTGTCCAGCTAAGCAAGAAGTCCTGCTTTCTGTAACAGGTCCCTGGTTTTGCTAAATGGATTTTCAACTTGTGGTACTGGAACGCTGTTAACTCATGTATGACATCACACACACAATATTACACTATGTTCATCCACCACATAGGCTCAAAGAAAGCTCAGACCCCATGGGAGACTCTGATTTAATCACCTAAACCAGGGGTGGCCAATCTTATCCGCAAAGGGCTGGTGTGTATGCAGGTTTTTGGGATAACCTTTAGGTCAGCTGTTCAAACCCGGGTGTGAGGACTCTTCAGCCAATCAGTCCTCTAATTAGTAATCTAATTAGGGAATTGCAGGGAAAACCCGCATGCACCATGCTGACCAAAACCATGTTCCCAAACAAGTCCTCAGGGACCCATAGCCAGTCCATGGTTTTGCTCCCTCCAAGCTCCTTGCCAGATAGTCCAAGTTTTTGCTAGGTGGGAGGTAGCAAAAAAGTGGACTGTCTGTGGGTCCCCAAGGACTGGATTGGGAAACACTGACCTAAACAACCTCCCGGCTTCACTAGCTATGTAAATGTCAGTGGGCTATGTACTCAGTGTCACCCTCTTCAAAGAACTGAAGTCTTGCTCTTTGTTGGTTGCATGTGTGAAGAGACAAAGAATGCAACAATCCTTGGAGATGCAGCACAAGGGAAGCGCCTGCATGAGTGCCTACATGATCGTATTTGCATGCCCGATAAGAGAGCAGAGGCCGAGAGTATGATCCACGTCTGAGAATAATCATTTTCTCACAGTTGCATGCCCACAAAGGCCGATGAAGGTGCTGTCGGTGGGACCTGTAAATGACAAACCCAGCTTGAGTCATGTGGCTATGCTGGTCAAACATCGCCCCCTAGAGGTGCAGCAGCACAGCCTTCCATGACCACTTTTTTCAGTACGAATACAATGACATCTGTAAGTTTGCCGAGGTGAAGATTTCCCCGTCACTCAATTTCCCTCACTCAAACTGATAGCCCCATTTCCAGGCTCCATTTCAAATGGAGTCTGCTTCAGCCTAAGAAAATGGGGCACCCACGCAACCCACCCCCACTCCATCTCTGTCTCTCTCCTCCTCGCTGCAGAAGAGAATGACAAGGACTCATTCTTGGTGTAAACACCATAGGAGTCAATGCAAGAGCTGGTGTGAGGAAGGAAGGAAACAAGGGAGGCAGCATGCGATCTGGTACACGATCACGGCGAGCCTGGAATCAACTGGCACGTCAAAATGTTCCCTGTTCAAAAATGGAGGAAACCCATATAGTAAAAATGCAATTAATCCATAATCTTTTAGTTCCTATATTTTAATGACACTGTTTTGCAGGATTGGCTTCTGTTGCCATTTTTAGAGATTTCTGGCCACCCTCTCATATCCAATCGCTTTGCAAATATAAATGCACCTGCACTGGGCCATGATATTAAACAAAAACGCCAGCGAGGTTTTGGCTCTTAGGTGCTGCTGTTGCGTGTTGCTGTGAATGGCTTTGCTGTCACACATCTGCCACACACCCATCATTGCGAGACAGACTGCCAGGTCAAGCCTTAATGAACCTCCTGGAAAATGTTAAGCTAAGACTTCCTCTCACGCAGGCCAAATAGGACAATTCCTCCACTCCAGGCAAAGTTCTTTCTTGTGTCAAACATCTCCGGTGCCACTGACGCACTGCTCAAAGAAGAGTCTGGGCTGCCTTCCCCACAAAATCTGCCCAGGGAGACAGATGTTGAGGTGACTCAACACGAGCGGGAAAAATCAACATATTTTATTCTACAGTTTTATTTATTTAGCAGACACTTGAGACAGTAGGGCCAGACAGTCCCTGGAGAGACTGGGGGTTAGGGGCCTTGCCTCACAGGAAAATCACTCTGTTGATCTTAGGATCACAGGTACAGGATCCCAACCCGCTGAGCCATACACCACCCACATGCATCACAATGTCACAGGCCTGCAATGGAAACCGCACTCATGCGTCTTGAAGTATATAGTCGCAGATGATCTGTGTGTGGTCACTCAGAGTCATTAATAAAAAACTCAAAACACACCGAATCTAGTTTTGTATATTATTGACTGAGCAGACACACTTACGGTACATATACGGTTTTACATTTAAATTGCATTTGATTTCATTTTCGATTATCTTCTGGACCATGAAATTGAGGTATGCGTTATTTCAAGTACATGAAAACTTCTACAACCGTTTATTGGACCGGACCTCTGTCCCTGAGGCCCATCTGTAGACCGGAGCATGCTTTCTGATGATGAGCAGTTTAGGTCATCTTGCCCGACTTAATCACCATTTTGTGATCGTATTCTGAGAGTTGCTGTTTGATGGGAACATTGCACCAGCAAGTCAGATTACTGTGCATCTGTGCAAATAGTTTTATGAGTCACACTCTGGTCTCACGCTTCCAGGGCTGCGGGGTCCACTCAGACCCTGACTTTGTATGTATTTAGCATGTTCTCCCTCTGTGCAGGCTTCCTCCAAGTATTCTGGTTCATTTCCATGGTCCGAAGAAAAGCCAATTAGCTGAACTGGTGTTTAGATTGGCCGTCGCATGTGAGTGCGTGCCATGCGATGGACTGGCATCCCACCCAAGGTATTCCATCTGCCCCATACTGCCTGGGATAGGCTCACTGTAAACTTGCACTGGATCAGCAGTTATGAAAAATGAATCAATGTTTTTAGAATCAGTATAAAAAAATGTAAGCAAATGATTGGAAGACAGTTTAGAAAAGACTAATATCAGCCATTTTATGGAGTAATAAATATGAAGCATTTTTTCAGTCACTCAAATGGTTGTATTTTGTTGTTGTTCTTACTATTATTATTATTGTTAGTATTATTGTGTTCTCTGGCCACATACGTGTTCCTTTTTTGTGGTTCTATTTTGAGACTTGTGACCCCATTTGCATTCTCTTATGTACTGTTAATTTTTAATATTTTTATGAGGCACTGGGTCATTCGATTATTAATGTCATTGTCAGCCAGTGATAAGGCCACTTCTGACATTATGGGATCAGTTCAGTAATTCATTCACTCGCATGGCTTTGTCTGGCAAAGACAAGGAAATCTAGTTTCAGTTCCTCAGCTCCTTCCACTGAAGAAGTGGCAGCCATTTTTAAAAAATGGAAACAGAGACCATAACACAGTGCTGTGTGCTGTTAGTATGAGCTGGCTCTCACTGTTCTGCACGACTCACGCGTTCCAGCACCTCAGTTCAATGATTAATGCCTTCTCACTTTAGTCTGTTTCAGATCCGTTTCAATCAATACGCAGTTTTCAGACAGATGATGGAATATAAATGAATATAAATGAATACCCCTCCTCCTCAAGGCTGTACAAACACAATGCCCTGCTTTGTCAATCTTCATAGTTTTCTAGGTCACATGATACACCAGTTTTCCCACAGCCTGAAGAAAAACACTTTTTCTGCTGCAGAGAGCTGTAGTGTATGGAAGTATGAGCACAGGGGATAACGCAGACTTGAAGCTGCATTGGGGAAGGTGCCCCTGCTTTACAAGTCTAATTCTGAATTTCTGCTACAAGGATTTAACTGAATGTAGGCATGACTTACCAGCTACCGCAGAGTTTCTGCTCATGATCGTCCCTCGTTTTGAAAGTGTGACACCCACCAAATTCATACCTCGGTGATTCTGATGCAGCAACACTGCAAGGCTTCCTGTGTGAGTCTCTGCCCTAATTGGATTGCCAGTCAGGAGTGGAGGTATTACTTTTCGGAGTCTGTTCTTTTTAAAGGCAGCCTTCTGTTGCTTTTTATTCTTGTTTATTCTGTCACCTGAACGGAAAACTTTATTTAAAAAAAGCCTCTGACTGTGTCAGCTACCTAAAAGCTACACCCACATCATCAGTCTGTTTTCTCTCCAATTGCTCCTCTTCAGATTTCCCAAATCTTCCAAAACAGTTTTAAATAACTGAATTATCTGCCATAATCTTCACCTTTGTTTTTGATATAAACTTCTTTTTTTGTGAGATTGATTAGGTGGGTTAGAGTATGTGAAACGAGAATGGCCAGAAAGAAATATCTTTCTGCAATGCAATAGAAGGGTGTATGTTTTTAACAAAGACTACAGGGGGTGTAAAAGTTAAGGAACTGGATTAAAGGTTGAAGTTTTTCTTATAGCAGCCATAAGTAAAATACTAACTCAACTGGTTCAATAAATATTCCTGCTATGCTATATATGGACAAAAGCACTGGGGCACCTGATCATTACACCCACAGGAACTTTTATGCATTGCAAGACATTTTGGACAATCCTATGCTTCCAAAATTGTGGAAACAGTTTGGGGAAGGCCCTTGTCTGTTCCAGCATGACTGTGCTCCAGTGCACAAAGCAAGGTCCATAGAGACATGGTTGGGTGAGTTTGGTGTGGAAGAACTTGACTGGCCCACACAGAGCCCTGACCTCAACCCCATGGAACACCTTCGGGATGAGCTAGAACAGAGATTTCAAGCCAGGCCTTCACGTCCAACATCAGTGCCTGACCTCAGAAATGCTCTTCTGGATGAATGGGCAAAAATTCACACAGACACATCAAACTTGTCGAAAGCCTTCCCAGAAGAGTGGCAGCTGTTATAGCTCCAAGGGGGGGACCAACTCCATATTGACGCTTATAGATTTAGAATGGGATGTCATAAAAGTTCCTATGGGTGTAATAGCCAGGTGTCCCAATACTTCAGTCCATATAGTGTATATTAAAAAGTATTAACACGCTGTTGATAAAAATATATAAAATGTAATAAAAATCATGCAGCTGTGCTCTAGCCTTCTTTTAGCGTTACACAGATGTAAGAAAACAAGTTTTTCTTATGATTTCTCTGGGTCATTCAGTTTTCTAGCCCATTAGAAGGGCTTTTTCCTGTGTTGGATGTTGACATTTAGTACTCAGGTACACTATATGACACACCAGGCAGTGGGGGCTTGGCCATAAACATGGATTTCCATGCAAACAATAAGGATACATAAGCCATTGTGGTAATATATAGCATGACAAATGCCAAGATGTGCTGTTACTTAAGCTCTAGTGCAGCATTTCTCAACCTGGTCCTTGAGGACCCCCAGACGGTCCACATTTTTGCTCCCTCCCAAAACGTGGACTGTCTGGCAGGGAACTGTGAGGGAGCAAAAACATGGACTGTCTGGGGATCCCTGAAGACTGGGATGAGAAGCACTGCTCCAATGTGTACATGATGTGGAAATTCAGAATGGCTACATGCAGGAAGACAGAAACTGATGATAAATCATGTAAATGGTTCAATGGTAACACTATAGTTCCCATGGAGCATTGAGGAAACTTTTAATATCTGATAAAGTCTGATGGTAGAAAGCAGTAAACTGGTGGAAGAATCCCTCCAGGAAACTGCTGATTTCCCAAGAGGCCAAACAGATCACGCACAGCCTGAACATTCTAAGTCTGTCCCCCGACAGGATGAAAGCAGGACAACTGAAGCCCACCTTTACCTTCATTCAATCACTGCAGTGCTCAGCAGAGGTGGAAAGTTCAGGTTCAGAAAGTACAAATCCAGACCAAGGTTTTGTTTCAACCAACCAGCTGCATACTCTGTGCATTTGACTCTTTATACTCAACTGGTTGGTTGGAACAAAATCCTGGCCTGGATTTATATTTTCTGAATCTGAACTATCTCTGGTGTACAGTCGTGGTATTAAAAACGGGGGAGAAAAATTTGCTGCAAGCTCCAAAGTTCAGTGTGTTTGACGGTGTGTTACCGTCAGGGGTTATACACTCAGCTAGATGATGGCTAACAGAGTGGAGGATGTGTCTGTTGTGTTTGTCCAGTCCAGAGGAGGGCCAATTCGTAAACATGATGTTCTTCACTGCAGACTTATGTGCTTTACTGCCTGTACCAGGTAAGGGCAGATATCGACCTTCCCCAGCTCACTTCTGCGGCACCAGTGAGTTAATGTCTCACCGATCAAATATCTCAATACGTTGCTTCATCCTTTAGTGTATGTCTGTGGCTCAGTGGATAGTACTGAAAGTACACACCTAAAAGGGCTAAGTCGTTATCATCTTTATAAAGTGTGTGTATAATTTTAAAGTACAACTGAATAGTTTTATCAAACTCACATTTTGAATTTAAGTGTCTCTTAAGAAGCTGAATGATTATACAAACCATGTCAAGCTTCTTATAACGTACAGTGGTGTAAATCAGGGAAAATGGGAAGCCTTGTAAATGGCTTTGGGTCCAGGCAGCCGCTGAGGCATTAAAAATTCAATAAACATGGATTTCCAGACAATGTTAGGCTGCTCGGATCCGCTATTTGTATGTCACGTATTGCAAAAGTAAGAATATTTACCCTTGGATTTGAATCTACAATAAGGGTTTGGTGACACCCCCCCTAACCCCAAGCAGGTAATGGCAGACATAAGGCGTAGGAGTGATGCTTTGAACTGCTGCCAACTGCTTTTCACCTGTGTTTGTGGGTTTGTGAGTCTTATGCTTTTGGATAAAACTGGCCTTGCCTGGTGTATTATACCACAGGTGGCACCGAATCTTCCTTCAAGGCTTTGACAACAATGGAAAGGTAAGGTGAAAACACCTTAGAGATTTTCTCGTCGCTGTCCTTCCTGTGCATATATTTGCAACATGAGTTTTCAGGCTTTCATTTTAAAACAGACTTTTATTTTGAAATGTGGAGCGGGGGTGCAATACGAGTTTAAGTTTTGGCAGTAGTCCTGCGTGGTGTGCAATAAAGTTAGTTTTGAATTACCCGGTAATCCTGTTGGTTTGGAGTTTGAGGGCCTACACCCGAGAACACTAAAGGATTGCCAACAGGCCAGAATACCCCAAATTAAGTATTATTTATTTAGATATTTATTACTTTGTCTTTGTGAATACAGAGGCATCATTTTGGGAAGAACCGGTTAAGTGAACATACATAACATAACTGTATCACTTTTTATGTTTTTTCTCATTGCCAACTTATGGGATGCTCTGGAAAGCATTGTGTTGTTCGTGAAGGGATGCCAGGATGGAGTGAGTGTTGCATCAGTAGTAATGCCCCATTAGTGTCTGCAGATGACAAGAGATCATTTGGGCAACAGGCAGACTAGTAGTCAAGGAAGCAAGTTTCCTGCTGTTGGACAGATCAAGATTGGCTCAGTGAAGTAGATGAATAGATGTGATGACATCACCCACAATGTAGAAATTATGATACAGGCTGCTCACCCCACCAGCTTCTCTTATCACCCCACTTGTTAATTACTTGGAAGGTCTTCGTGGCTGTATTGAGCTGTGGACCTTCTCCTGACATGCTGTTCTGGAGTGGCAGGAATTCCTGGCCCTGGAACCTATGGGGAACTGAGAACTTGGTATCTTCTGCTCCAAGTTATTTGCTTTAGAAAGAGCAACAGAAGAAAAACATTTTTTTCCCCCTCAGAAACAAGCCAGACGGCAATCTGTGACATATTGTTGTTGTTTTTTATGCTGATGTCCTCGCACAGTTTTTTTTTTCCTGTGCGCATGTACAGTACCTTCTGTTATTGCATATTCAAAGTGACTCTTGTCTCTTCAATGAGCTGTCCTGTGTCAAACTACATCCCCTCTCCACTCCATTTGTTCGTATATTGAGCAAAGAACGTAACAAGGTTGGTTTGTTTTTTGTCATTAAAAGAGAATCATCCGTAAACTTTATTGTTGCATTGCACAGGGATGAATCATGGGAGCAATATATACACTATGTTATATATCACAAGCCCGGGTGATTCAGGACCCAGCATGGAATTTGGAGGTTAAGTGATGAGCTCTGTTGACGATCATTCAGCTGGTAGCAATTCAGTGAGGAATTCTTCCTTTTTGGAAGGAAACTGACAGTTAAGGAGGAGATGAAGAGTCTTAACCTACTTTTTCTGCCCAGAGCTGCAGTGATCTCCAAACTTGTTCATATTACATATTTAATGTCTTGCTGCAGTGAGCGGGTCTGTCTTTCAGACTGTGGTCTTGGATTGCAAGTTAAAATATGACGTTTAGCTCTCTTAAATGTATCGATTTGTCCGTCCCCATGATGCTTCTTTAGTGCTACAGCTTTGTTGCAAATGCCAGCCACAACACATTTCAAGTAATAAGCTATTTCATCATTCAAGTTTAAAAATGTGAGATTTTTTTCTTTTCCACTCCCTATTCTCCGATTTTCTTGTCAACAGGCCTAAACAAGAGGACATTCTGTCAAAACAACTTTAGCATAAGAGATTCATGGAAGTTATTATTAATGCATATCTTGTTTTTATTAAATGCAAGCTTTGTATAAGGGTAACAGCAATGTGGTTTGCAAATATTCCAAGCAGGACTCTTAAGACTTAAGGGCATTAAGACTTTAATGGATATACTGTCATTCCCATTTACTCAACTGTACAAGTGATTTTGACCTACATACAATGTCTGCTATTAAAAATATATTTGATAGAATTATATGGGTGCAGTAATGGATGAACATCTGCCAAGTAAGATGTGTAGCAACCCATCTGCATTCGGCAGAGCTATGCAGGGCGGTTTATAGCGCGAGGGACTGAATATAATGCTGCATTATGGCGTAGCCTGACTTAAGCGGGAGTCTTACAATGGTAAAGGTTTTAGATGCTTCCATAACGAGAGGTTTAAAACTGCCAGGAGGAAATTCTGACCATTATCGCATGACAGGGTGCCAGCGGTGCTGTCATGTCAGCGTTATTGTGTTTTGAGGACTTGTAGGGTAGTATTGTTGCAGCTGCCAGACGTGGAACATGCCTTCATTTTATTTAATTTTATTTTTACTGGAGTGCTGTGCAGGCCAAAAGCTTACACCGGGCTCTGGTTATAAATGAAGTGCCTATCTATGGGTGGGATCAGCCTTTTGTATGCTGTTAGCGGTTATTACAGGTATCCATGTATAGCTCTTTTCGAGGTCGTTGTTCAGTGTAGTTGAACACAACAGATTCTGGTTGTATGTAAGTTGTGTGTGTGTGTGTGTGTGTTTGTGCGAGAGAGAGAGAGAGAGAGAGCGTATGTTGGGGTGTCAGTCTTTTGTATATCATGTGCAGCCATTTAATTCTGTGACCCTGTGCCGTTGGTGTGCATGTACCTGTACCTTGGAGACATTATACTTCCCTAAAACTTATACTCGTGTTAGTTTAACAGGGACTTCTAGCGTGACTGGGGTCACCCCATACTCTCATCAGCATTCTCTCGTCCCCGCTGCAGCTACACCCACCACCCCCACCCACCTCAAGCCCTGCACTTCAGGGCATCCACAGGCAGCTTGCTGAGGGCCCGGCCCCTGAGAGCCGCAGGGGTCGCACATTTCAGGGCCCCCATTGGTGACCCACTGGGACGGCCCTGCAAGATCCAGCGCAGCAAGGGCACGATGCCACAGTCACACTGCCATGGGTTGTCATGCAGATATGCCTCTTTGAGTGCTGCGGAGACAAATATAGAGCCGGTAAGCCAGAATCCGTACTAGCGATCCGGAACCGGAACCGGTGATCCAGGTTCCTCTACGGTTCTCTACCGCTCTAAAGAAGCTCCTCTGGAGTCTGTACTCACAGCTCCTCACTCATATTTGATTGACTTTTAATTTTAAAGCTGCCACAAATTATTTTTGAGATCAGTATGGTGGATTTGGACCTGGACGTATTTAAATAAGAAGAACCAAGATGAGATCTACTGCTGTAGCCTTGCACCAAATGCTCAGATTATGCCAGTAAATTAGTTGAATTGAGAGGTAGAGTTTATAACTGTGACAGCTTCTGTTTTTTGTTTTAAAGAAGCTGGATAAACAAGGTTGTGTAAGATAGCTGGAACCAACTCTTACCTGACAGTTGGACCAGCAATGTCCCGTCCAAAGCCACCAGTCGATTCCCACTCAAGGACAGCTGGGTGAGCTGTGGGGTGTTTCTGAACAGACTGCCCGATAGCATCTCAATCTCATTGTTCCTCAGGTACAGCTCCTTCAGGGTGGACAAGCCTTCCAGTGCAGAGACACTCATGGTACGTAGCAAGTTGTTATCCAGCACCAGCATCTCCAGTGCCTCGAGAGGCCGGAAAACTCCATGGGGGATGTTCTTCAAGCTGTTGTCGTCCAGGTTCAAGAAGAGCAGTTGCTGGAGGCCAACGAATGACTTGGGCGAAAGCTTGTGTATCCGGTTCAGGGCAAGGTCCAAAACCTTGAGGGCCACCAGAGGCTTGAAGCCATTGGCCGGCAGGACTGTGAGGGCATTTGCCGGCATGTCCAGGTCTGACAGATTCCTCATGCCTGAAAACATTTCTGGTCTGATGGTGGAAATTTGGTTCTGCCCAAGCATCAGAAAGCGTAGATTCAGGAGGTCCTGGAATCCCTTCATGGGAAGTTTGTTGATTTTATTCCCATACAAGTTAAGCAACATCAGCTTCCTACCTCCAGTGAAGGCTCGGGGATGAATTGACTTTATGGAGTTATGCTCCAGATTGATGCTTTCAGTTTTTGGAAATGGTTTCAAAACATTTGCTGGGATATCTTGTAACATATTTTCACCTTTGAGACAAAGAAAAAATTAAAAAACATGTTGTTAAAGCATAGCAAATAGGGCAGATCACTAATGGACTGGATTCATTCTTTTCTGCATCAGGTAGAGCTAATTAACAGAGCTTTGCCTAGGACTCAGTTGGTGTGGTGAAGGGTTTTGACGAAATAAAGTGAAAAAACATATTTTCAATAGTACCAATATAGCTATGAAGTTATATTTTGTCATTTCATTCACAGCCACAGCTTTTTGTATGTCTTGTCTGGAAGATGATCAAGTTAAGTGCTTTGTAAGGGGCAACAACAACATGCTCTTCCTGAGGATCAAATAGGCAAGAGACCCTTAATCACTGTCCTATCATCCATCCTACAGTGGGACGGGCCACTGTTGACACTCTCACCCATTTTAATAATCCAGGTATCCTGGGGCAGGCGAGTGGGGAATGCGGTCAGACTCCTCTTATGGCAGTTGACCACCGACCGCTTGGCGCTGGCTTTGCGTGTGCATTCACACGCAACGGGACACCCGTCGCAGGAGCCCAGCAGCCCGAGCGTCCAGAGTGCCAGCCAGCCCGCGAGCTGCACGGCACTGCCAGCGGTGAACAGCATCCTGTGTTCCTGGATTGATCATTTGCAGCTCAGTCTATGAGCATGTAATGCAGTTCACAGGTATGCAAAGACTCATGTAAGCTGTCATTATTTTCCATAGCATTAGACATATTTGTACTCCAGAAATTCTGTGATGTTCTCAGACAATTTCCTTCATTTCTAAAGAATTCCAAACAAAGAAATTTTCAGGTATTAAATGATCCTTTCTTACCTGAAAACGGGTGATATTTGCAGGTATCTGTTCAGTTCCCTGAGGGACTCAGGAACACAGGAATTCACTCCCAAGCTGTTAGAAGTGTTATAGAAAAGAGGCATTTTCTCACGTATCCCGTTCAGTCTTTTGCAACCCCCTGTGAACCTGAATGAATCGGGATGGCCAGCCAAAGGGCGGGCACACCTGGGGAATACAGCACCTTTGTCAAGTGCCATACCAGGGCCATGAGAACACTCTCCTCAGGAGACAGGCAACCGCAGTAACAATGAAAGCATTCCGACTTTCACAACATGCCACCATGTGATGAGCATGAAAGATTGTCATACTCTGGCCAATAGCACCACAATCCAGGTACCAGCTGGACTTTCAGAAGATGTGTCTCCTATCCAAGCTCAGAAGAACTATGATTATGCCATTGATCTGTGATAAACCCAGGGGCCTCATGTGCTCGCTTTGGGCGTATGTGATTAAAGGGAAACAGTCACAGTTTGTCCAGATTGACTCTTTAATATGTTAAATCCAATTTTCAAAGTCCGTACTTTATATGGTACTGAAATTAGCAGAGTAATACAGTGACTCAGGGGGTAGGACTGTTAGCACAGAGGGCTGGGGGGGTCCATATCTGCCCTCTGAGGCCATGTTTCTGGAGTTGGCATGTTCTCCTGATGTTAATATGCTCACTTTGGAAGCATCCATTTACCAAAAACACATTCAGCAGGGCAAGTAAAGTGATTTGAAAACCCTGGGCGGTCTTTTCCCAGATGCATTCATTACTGTGTGCCGTTTTCAATCTGAAGGAGCTCGTTGCCGGCTGGGGGACGTGATGGTGGGGGGGGGGGCATGCTTGGTTTTGGCAGACAGCTGTTGGGCCTCTAATGATGCTCACTTCAGCGGTATGACTGCATAATCTGCAGCCTCCTGCCATGCTGATGCCAAAGCATTTAACGGCGCATTCTCTCATTGACGGAGTGCTGAGGAGACACTGAAGTTACGGTGTATCTCCACACGCTTGGGCCCACGTTCTGCCTTATGTGGCACACTGGCAGAACTCACATCAGGGTCAGAACTCTAGAGACGTTGTTTCTTTAACAAGCAGAACCTGCTATTTTGTATGGAGCCCCCTAAAATATAGTCAGATTTTGGACAACTTTCTCAGCAGCCAATCAATGATGATGGACATAACAGGTCCTGGATTCAGTCCAGCCAGCAATAGTCTCTTAAGCTTGTTGGTGTTATAATATTTATTATAATAACCATTGAACGTTTTACTTGACTGCACACTCAAGCTTTTTATCCCTTGATACATTCCTCAGTTACAGCTTACTAGTGACACCTGGTGCTTATTCACTGCAAATACATTTTTTGTACCAGATTAGTGAGATTTGGGGCTAGTTTTGTGCAACGGTATGGTTTAGAAGTTCAGATTGTTTCATTCGTGTTTCTGTTTCACTTTGATCCTATAAAACAGGGTGACTTCTGAAGGGAAAAAATGAGGTAAATATTGCTCTTCTGGATTTTTTTTTAAAGTTAGTCATTTTCTTTTGGCACTATATTACGAAGATTATACCTTAAATGCCCACATATTTCTAAATAAGGAAAGCATCTGTAAAAACTGCAGTTATACTTGGTGGATATTATCCAAAGCAAGAGGTTTGGAAAAACAAACCTTTGAAAGATGAAAAACGTAGGTGCTTGTGGAAAAAAATGCTTAAAAAATGTTAAGAACTAAAGTCTGTCTGGTGTGATGGTGTGAAGGACATGTTGCACTAATTTGTGTATGTAAAGCATACATATGTGTATGTTTTACGTAAGTTTAATGTATTAAGAAGTTCCACCAAATGATACATATGTTGGCTTTCTTCTTAGCCAATGAAAAACATGGCAGTCTGTCTTGAGTACAAAACTCCATTCCAACAAACAGTGACTTCAGTGAAAATTTGATTATTGGACACTGTTAGTTTCTCTGACTGTATCGTCCTGCTGAAGGAGATATTTCTCTAG
Source organism: Mormyrus iriodes (assembly GCA_011763525.2). NCBI lineage: Eukaryota > Metazoa > Chordata > Actinopteri > Osteoglossiformes > Mormyridae > Mormyrus > Mormyrus iriodes. The sequence continues at coordinate 82,273 of JAAGVU020000006.1, read as the reverse complement.
GTTCTCCTGCAGCAGCAGAGCACCACACCATGCCCCAGCTTTGAGATGTTTTCCCATACCATATCAGAAGGATCTGTAACGAGGAGCCCTTTCAAAAGGCATATCTTATGTGATTAAATGCATGCTCGCCCACATGTTCTATCACGTGGCTACTGCATATCACACGGTCCCATATAATATTCCCATGCCAAGCAAAACCCAGATCCATTTACCGGCTGACATTAAGCACTTCATTGCTTCTGACTTCACCACATGTGGTTGCATGACGGAAGACAGTCAGATAAATTTGTAACAGTTTGATTCATTACCTATAGAAGGAAAAATCGCTTATACTCCATACTGTGAATTCTTTGGTTTTCATAGATGTTAACAGAAATAGGCACTATAGATTAGATACATTATTTTATATATATATTCATTCTTACTTCAAGTAATTCCAAAGGAAACTGCAGGAAATGCACCCACTGGCAAAGGTAGACAATGAGTCTGCAGGAACGGCCAGGACCTATGATGACGGCCCTTTTTGAGGTGACTGATGAGGTAATGTTAAGCTACATAAGGTTCAGTGGGAGCAAGTTGTTGATTCAACTTCAGTTAAACTATTTGTGCAATTAACTTACGTCTTTAATTTATGAATTGGTGCATAGACTTATTATAGTACTTGTACAAAGAGTGAATGATACAACATTCCGCAAAGACGATGTCTTCAGACTTTCTGCTGTAATATCTTATGTTGGATTTAACCCATGCATTTAACCAAACTCATACTTCAAGAATTGAAGATAAAGTGTTCCCAGATTTAGAACTGATATTCCTTTACCGTCAGGATGCAAACATTTAAGGCAACTCATAACCTTTCCTAAGCACATAAGGAGCTTCCAGCAGACAAAAATCTGCTTCAAAGAGTTTAATGTTTCACAGTGAGTGTACAGGCTGCATTTATTTGATATTTAAGAGAGGTTCTTTAGAGAACTATGTAGCCAATGAATGTTGGGAATATTTAATTATTCAAGGCTAAACTTAAAACCTCCATGTACAAAGCGTGATTTAGTGTTTAGTCGTGAAAGTAAAAAACCAAGCACAATTTTTAAACATTTTTAATTTTTAAATTGTTCAAAAGTTTGGGGTCACTTAGAACTTTCCTTGTTTCCAAAAGAAAAGCATTTTTGTCCATTTAAAATAACATCAAGTTAATCAGAAATATGGTGTAGACATGGGTTCGACTGAAGACTCAAAATGACCAGAAACAAAGAACTTTCTTCTGATACCCATCAGTCTATTTGTTTTCTTTCTCACAAAATGAAAGCTATTCCATGGGAAAGTTGTCTCCAAAATATTGAACGGTAGTGTGTACACGTGCACACACACACAGACACACTATAAAATACTAAGTGTGTGTATGTATGCGTGTGTGTGTCTCTGTCTGTCATATATATATATATATATATATATATATATATATATATATATATATATATATATATATATAGCACAGCAAGACAATTAACACATTTAAATCTCTAACGTTTGAATTCATTTTGGAGTTAAATCCAATGATATATGAATATTTAATAAGAAATGCTGAGAATTTTTGTATGTTGGTGTGCTACTACCCCTTTGGAGCCTGTTTTAGTACTAGGCTTAATAACTACTTGAACACACATTTTAAAAAAAGTAAGTTTAATGATTCCAAATATCTTATAAACAAGAAACAAACTGAAATGGAATCTCCACTGAAACCAGGGGATGAACACACAATATCCAGTTTTGTACACAGACTGGTCTAATTGTAAGTGCCAAAGGCTACAGTGACAATTCAGGCTTAAAAGAGAAACTGAAATTACATGCAACTTTACCTACGGTTATAGATAAGATCGCCTAAAGCTAGTCACAACATGATGGAAAGGTATACACGGTACAATAAGTCACATGACATCCCATCCTCTAAGTACTGCTAAATTTTGCCCCTAAAGTGGCATTAAGTACAATTTGGCAAGTAAGGAAATACCAAAGGGTTTAAAAGAAAAAGAAAAAAAACAAAAAAACAAAAACGTATACGTCATTGTGCATTATAACAGTATCCATTTTTTTAAATGCTAGCTTTATAAATCAAAATTATTTTTTAAAATCTTTTGAAAACTTTTACAAAACCTAATAAAATAATGCCAGTATATTTAAAGTGACTTGAGGTGACCAAAGGATTGGTCAGTTAACTCCCCTAGTAAATGTGAAATATGGCAGAAACAGACTGTCCATCAGTAAGCCCTGAAGAGCCTGTTTGTAGAGAACACACTAGGAAACTGGAGGTTGCAGAGTCAAATTGGTGTGGACAGGGGTAGGGGTTTATTCCACAGTGCACTTAATGCCAATTAATTTAAATTATTCATGCCCCTTTAAAATTACATCTCTATAAAAATATACACAAGACAAACCTTCGTTTTCCTTCACAAAATAATGGTCCTGAGAATTCCTACTATACTGTACAAAAAAAGCATCTCTTTCGTAAAATTTAATTTACACAAGCAATATACCATTTGGTATATTTAAAAAATACTTAAAGCCAAGCAAAAAACACTTTTGGGAATTTAAAAAAATCTTAAAATGACTTAGGTAATGTTGCTATAACTTCTCAAAAACATATGTACACAAATATACATAATGTGGATTTGCTGGTGTTGTGGCTGCCCCACAAAATTTGTAAACTTTTGTGCAAAAGGCAAAAAGCCCAAACTACACCAATAAAAATGATTAATTTTTCCTCCCAACATCAGACTTCACTCTTGGTGGGTGAAGAACAAATACGAGTTAAATTTAGTCCTGTGTAACTCAGTTTTTCCTCATTAAATTAAAAACATTTAGCATTTTTTTCCCTACGGACTAAAATTTCAAATGAAAAGTTAAGCCACAGATGAGTGCATGCTGGGACACCCCTAGCCTCAATATACACCAGGAATGATGCGGTACTGAACTTGTCGGCAATACTCGTCCCACGCTGACCCATACTTTTTCCTGCACAGTTTTTCGTCCCGTGCCTCGCGGTGAATCAGCAAACAGATGAAGTAAATCACGTAGAAGTATGGTAAAATGTGAGTGAATCCTACAAAAACAAGTCAGCATGTAAGATAATATTATGTTTCTTGTTCAATTTCCTTCCATCCATCATTTTGGGTAAGGTTTCTATGACTTTCATTCTACGACTGCCAGAAGAGTCATAAGTCATAAGTGTCAAAGTTTGTAGGTGTAAAGTCTTTTTTCTTTCTTAATAAGTAAAAATGACTGGTTACTTGATGGAGTGAAGATGTAGCCCAGTATCAGCCATGGTAGAAACACACTGAAACACAGCTAGCACTCACCACAAGGGAGCGACCATGCCAAAGCCATGATGATGTCACCCAGGTAGTTTGGATGACGAACCAAGCCCCACAAGCCCGACACAAGGAGACTCTTTCCTGTCGCAGTTGGTATTGTTCGCACGTCTAGAAGGCAAGGACACAATAGTTAAAGATATAAAAAATAAATAAATAAAAAATCATCTGCCATCAGCAAGCAAGCACAGGTAAATCAATGTCACACTTACGAGAGAGTCTGGGATCATTGGGGTTCCTTCTGAAAGCATTCTTCTCCGAGTTGGCTTTGCGAAACACACTATATCCAATTACTGTTTTGTTGTATGTAAAAAAAAAAAACAGCAAATGATAAAGGGCTCATTATTGTAACTGCAGGACTAAGCAAGATATGCACTTCCTAGCTAAGATCAGCCGGCCATATTCTAGCTGAGCCGCTGAAACCTGGAGTCATCAACCAAAGCCCCACTTACGCTTCATGGTGACGATGACCACAACCCATGGCCATGAGAGCGCGTTTGGGTGCTTCACCAGGTAAAACGCTTGTAGGCTGTAGGTGAACGGCACCCAAACCAAATCTCCAAATGCTAGCATGAACCCAAACCCATCATGAACAATGTCCATGGTGGTCAGAATGGCTTCCTGTACAAGAAATGGAAGACAGATGAGATGGTAGAGGGCGGGACGGTAACCAAAAGGATGAAATGTACACATGGATTAAAGAAGAAAAAAAAAATCTGAAACTTTTTTTTTTTTTTTTTTTAACCAAATGCTCCGTGTCAGGCCCATACCACCAATGCATCAAAACTGTTGCTTATAAAGAGTGATGCTCCAATCTACTTTAGGCACTTAGGCTATACCTGTCAATTTTCAACATTGAAAATAAGGGATTTTTCTGAAGATCCCGACCCAAAATACATGAAATTTAGAGCAGCTTCCCACTGCCATTCCTCAGTTAACAGCAAGAAAACAGACTCCAAAACTGCTGTTATTTATTTTTGACGGAGCATAAGCTCTCGCACTACTTGCAACACCGGAGCCACTGTCCTGAATCCCGAGCTTCGGAGTTTTGGCTTCTTTATCTATTACAGCAATGGGTTTTCGCCACTGTTTTCCCACCTTTTTTAGCTACTATTAGCGAATGAGACACTTCATGACACACCACTGACTTCCAATCATAAATACGTTCTATTCCGATCTTTTTTTGAAACTGTTTAGCCCCCCCCCCCCCATTTTTTTTCCTTCAGATCTGCATTAGTCTCATTATTAACCTTTAATGCACTCAGTTGACGGAAATTCGTCATAGCGACGGAGAACTTTAATCCATGTGTACATGGGACCTAATATCATCACACTGTACATCCCGCCTACCTCATGCCAGAGAGCATCAGTGACGTACAGAAGCTGAAAGCCATTCACCAGCATCATGGCCAGTGATGGGGTGTCCAGCTTCTGAAGCTTCATTTCAGCAAGCAACATGGAAAAGTTGATCAAAATCTGTGGGACAAAATTGAGTCAGCAGCTTGTTTACAAATATTGCTCTGGCACATAATCCATAATACCAAGTGAACAAAACTACCTGCGTTTTAAATAACAGACCGACCTTCTAAATGCTCATCAAAACAAAAGTTTTAGTGAACTATATTCAGGCACTATACTTTAAACCAATAGAGAACATATTCCATACATACAAAAAATGGTTGACACAATAGTCTGAGAATCCCCATAAGCTGACCCCATCCTAAATAAAGACTGAAAATGAGTTTTAAACAATACCTACCCAACCTATTAAACCTGGTCGCAATTCACAGAAGTACTTAAGGTCGAAGCTCTTAATCCGAGGATTAAGCTCATGTCCAATGTAGAAATCATAAATCACATTGCCTAGGAAGAAATGGCAAAATTAAAACATTGCTCAGGCTTTGTGGTGACATACAGGCATACAGTTTAATTGCCGATTTTTAGGTTTTGGGCAACATTAACTTCAGCCAGTGTCAAGTAGTTTACCGGAATTTCCTCCTGGGGCAAGTTCATCCTCACGAGCCCAGCGAGAACGTATATACAGGTACACGCTGAGCAGACAGGAGAGGATCATGGAGGAGACCGCAAACTGCAAGAAGTGGTCATGGATGTAGCTGAAATCCACATCCTGGCAAAAAGCCACTCCCACGGCTGCTGCACTGAGAATAAATGCATAGAAGCCTGGAAGATAGATGGAGGGCATACACAGAAAGCACAAGTGACTGTCTGATCACATAACCTATCAAAAGTCCTCTGTACAAGTTTATGTACAACACCACAAATGGCCTGGGTCAATAAAACCATGTGGAAAAAATCTTACCATTAATCCTGTATTTTAACCTTTTCCCATTTGCCAGAGGCAATCCCTCCACAACCTTGAGGAAACAGAAAGAGTGGCAAAAGTCAAGCTGAGTGAATCTTTATTGCCACACCATCAATGAAGTCGTGTACAGCAACACAAGATAATTCCCTAGGTCCACAGCAGCACTTTTAAAAGATAAAAGGGACATAAATGACACACACAAACTTGTGCAAATCACTAGACAGTACAGAACAAGGGAATGAACATAAAACTACACACAGTGCAAATAAAGACAACACATATTAGACACAAAGCTTAACATGTTTGGACCTAGGGCTAAATGTAATAAGACTGAAAAGCATGCTAGCATGATTAGTTAGAATAAACATGAATAAACATGTGAACCATGGCTCCCTTATTTAAATGTCTAGTTAGCTGGTTGAGTGTGCTGCACTTGAGTTTGCAGACAAAGGTCAGTGCTTACCTTCCCAATTGGCAGAATGTAGAGGAGTGCCTGAAAGAGGAACCAGAGCGCCACAATGCCAGTCACCCCAGCATCCCACAGGGTGTCCAGCTCTGGCAGCGCAGGGGGGAAGTCGAGCAGGCTGGGATCCTTCTGCTGGCACATCAGCAGAAGGACAAAGGTCACAGCCGGAAGGAAGAGAATCACGAAGGCCGCTCCTGTGAGGAAATGCCAATTATGATGACTGGGGACAATTGGAGATACTAGTAAGTTTTAAAACCTTAGAATTACAGTCTGTATGTCAGTAAGAAAACACTTTACCAAGCTTTCCACCAAACTCCAGTTCCGTTGTCTTGCCCACTGTCTGCTTCTCTGGCTCCACAAGTGGCTTATCCACTATTTTCTGCAAATCCTCGATCAGCTGGTCTATGGGATCTTCCTTCCTTGGACGGAGGTTATAACGAGTACCTACTCGGTTCCTCTCTAGAACAGCCTCTGCCTTCTGAGGACAGAATTTAGCAGTAATTTTTTTTTGCAGTTCTGCACAGTGTTACAAACAATATCCATGGAGATTTAATGACTCCTTCACCTCACTGACTCTGCTGGAAGTGTCATTGACCTCCTTATCATGTTTGTTGTTGCTGTTGTTCTCCACTGACTTTGCCTGTAATAACATTATTTGCTTTTAAAATTTAATTCAACAAGCATTGTACAGTACAGGCCAACCAAATAGGAGCGATACATTTCCAATAAAAAGCACAGCCATTATCAGATGTGTAACCTAAATTTCCAAAACCCATTACATTACACAAATATATATTGCACAAAAACAACATAGTCAGCTGTAAGCATTAAAGCTAATGGTAACATAAATGTGTTTGCTTGGTTCACTAAGACTGTTACTTCGAAATATTACTCAGCTCTTGACTGACATGATTGGTTCCACAAACCCTTGCCTAAGTCAAATTTTAAGCTAAAAGGATTTACCCATCCCATTCAAGACACCTTATAGCAAAAAACACATATATACTAGTAATACACACTAATAAACACATATTACACAAATTAAAATTTTAATTTAAGGTTGATGTCACCTTGCTGTGTTAGCGCTTCCGTGAACTATGCATCTCAGATTTTTTGTGTATGTACTTAAATCGGATTTATGCAAATTGAGAGTTACCAGTACTTTTCTAATGAGAAATCCTCTGTCAGGTACTGGCCTGATCAAAGCATTCCGGAAGTTCAGATGTGACCTTACCAAAGGAGAAACTCTGACCTCCAGCACATCCTTTAGCTTGGGCTCCTTGCGTGCCTCCTTGGTCCGGGATGTGGAGCGACGGGTGACGCGGGCTGGGGACCGTGAGCGACTGCGGCGCCGAGATGGGGAACGAGAACGGGAACGAGAGCGGCCTCCGCTCTGGCGAAACCCAGCAATTCGCTGCTCAAAACCAGAATGGGATGAACATATATAGCACCGATTTTACAATCAAGAGAAAAAAAAAAGATCACTGCGCTGATGTAAAAACCCATTCAAAAAAAATTAATAATTTGTTACAAACATCTCACAAAAAATTCCAAGAACAAAAACGAAAACATTAAAAGGTGTGGCATTTAATGCATTTGAATGAAATAGGACCCCCATTTTCGCAAGGCAAGATGTCGCATAAAGAGAACTCACCTTGATGTCAGCTTCCTTCAGCTCCAATTCTGTGCCGTCCTTGTATATAACAGTGTAAAGCTGTGTATCAGTATCATAGCTCAACACCTTCACCTCATAGTAAAGGCTGCTGCCTGGCCAGCGACCCATCACCATCTCCCCATTCTGAAACCTGTTACTCGGCATCCTCATTTATCTAAGGGAAAAAACGACCAGACAACAGAAAAAATACATAGACACTGTTAACGTAGGAAATATTTTCATGCAACACCCACTTCAGCAGAAATTTACACCAAAAAAATATATGGTTGCTTTAGTCTGTTTCACAAAAGAAAGCCTACTGTGCCCCTCAATGCACTTCACTGCCAACAGAAACCTTACAATTCAAATGGTAACAATACTTCACCAAACTGGTGTGAGTGGACCAAATTTCAACCATTAGCAATATAAAAACTTTTTTGTTTAAATCAGCATGAGCTCCTCACAGATTTGCACCTTACATTTAGCTTAACCTATTTACAACATTCAAAGGGATGTGTTAGCCAATTTTTAACATGATCATGAAAGGTAGTTTCTATGCAAATAGAGCTTGTAATCTAGTTAATTAATGACAAGCATATTACCAACTGGATGATAGTTATATCATTCTACCTGAGAACTATGTAAACAAAAAAAAAACAAAAAAGCACCCATGAAACTTTGATCTAAAAATGTCATTTTTTTCTAAGATTTATTATGAAAAGTGTTTATTGTATATGTATATGGACAAAATTTTGTCCATGGAGCATTTTGAGACTGACAACAAGGTGAGAGGCACAACATTAAGCACAATGAAGCTTCACATGTCAGCAGGAATGAGGGACTACCTCTCACAGAAATGCTGGCAAGCTATTCCATTTCACCCAGGTTTTTAAAAACCACCAAAATATCCCCCTTTGTTACTCTTTCAGTGTTCTACACACTGCATTCCAACAACACACAGATACGATTAACACCGACACACTCTCAATGCATGCTTCATGTCAAGATATGACTGCCCCTATATTTCCATTCAAATGTACGCGCATACAAGACCTGCTCAAACTGATTTGACACACAGAAAACCCACAAATACAAAGACAAATTTATACTGCTTCATGTTCTACATTTATTTTAGCAGACGCTTTTGTTCAAAGTGATGTATAAGTAAGCAAACAGCGCATTGCACATTGACTGTGTGCAGCTAGACTGAGCTTTGAATGAATGGCCAGGTACAGATTTAAGTAGTATAGGAGCAAGAGCTGCTGAACATCTTTCATCAAAGCAGCAACCTAATAAGGCAATTCAAGGACCATAAGGACAACATTAAGAACATTGAAGAAACATATAAAGCATCATGCTGAGAGAAATTCTAGTCACAAAAGTCAGCTCTGTAGTTAATTAAATACGTTTTTAAAACACTAATTTAATCACGCTCTAAGAAATCTGGCAAAATTTGAACGGAATCTGACGAAAAGATAAGTCATTTTTAATTCCATAGCGGACGCCGGACAAAAGCATCGTCCCATGCAGTCGTTTGGCGTAGGATGATGAAATAATAAAACAATTCTCCATAAAAATCACATAACCTTAAACAAAAGAAAACATATGTCCTGTGTAAACATATGCTTAGTGTCGAAGCCGAATTCCACACAGGTCAGAGGCGTGCGCGACCCCAGCTGGGGAAAAGGGAAGCCTCTAGTTTCTAAAGGATGCGGAGTGGAGAAGGGTGGGGCGCCAGCATTTCCACGACTCGTTCATTCCCTTTGTTTGCACCTCATCGGCGCGCCCGACCACCCTTCCTTCAAATCGTCACTATGGGTTCTTGTAATTGCAAAAACGGAAATTTTATTGTTCGCGATGCGATAGCTGTCCGTGCCACTCTCAATCTTCAGGTCAGCTCAGATCACACCCTTTACACCTGCTTGTCGGACTGGAACCGTTTTTTTTTTTGCAATAGTGAACGGGCTGCCTACATCCAACGATGTGCTGCCCTTTTCAGGCTAATTTCATATAACAACAAATGTCAAACGATCGGGAAGTGCGACCTGGAGCACGGATCCAAGAACTGTTTGAAGATATACCAAAGCAACAGTCCTCAATTCAGAGGATCAGCCAGGTCCCCCCGTACTGATTAATACGAAGTGCGTAACTACGACAAAACGAAAGCGTCCGGCCTGGAATAACCGCCCACTATCGACAAGACACTGAAAATGAAATTAGACGCCCCGCCAAAAATGCTTTGATTAAATATTACCCGGTCTTTAAAATCCGTGAAAGGCTTTTAAACTTGGATTTGTAGCGCTGTGTAATTTTGCTGACTTTTATACCGACGCGGTTGACTTCAGCTTTTTTGTTAGCTGATGTCGTTTGAAAATGGTGCGTTTCCGCTGGTGGATCGCAGTACATTCCGCTTATTATCGGCTTGGAAATTTAAGTTAGTTGGGTAGTTTTAACAGCCCATCACCGTGGTTCTCACAATAATTTCCATTAGTGAAATAACATAACACCTGACTGAGATTTCAAATTAAAACACACATTTGACGCGCTTTGCCCTGATTATGATTATCAGTTGTTTTGCCAATTAAAAAGTAACCCAGAGAGACGGAAATAAAGCGTAGCCGCGCACGATGGCCATGCTGCTCCTTTAATGACAATGCCGGCTGACAGCGGGATGGAGGGAAAACGTCATATATTCAAAAATGTGCTAAGTGGCAAAAGCAAAACAGCGTGTGAACGGCAAAGTATATAAAGTGGCTGCCGTGGGAGATGCCGTGCAAAAAGCCCATCCAAACCAGCAGCTGCTTTTTAAAATGTCAGTGTTTAGATTACAGTATCTTGTAAGACGTTAGTTGCGGGTTCATGAGGCAAAGTCCTGTTTCAAGGAGACAATAACGTACCCGGCGTATAACAAAGTCCTATACGTTAATGTAATACACCGCACCAATATTATCAACGGTACCATAAATCAAAATATGAGAACACGCAAAAAATTCAAGTTAAACGACAGAGTACCATCCAAACAGGATTTAAAGATTCACAGCCTTTACATCACTTGGAATTTACGAACAATATAACTATAAGAATTTAATCCATAAATTTCGATAAGCACTAAACATATAACTAAGTTATAGTAGGCAAGAGGTGATAAACAACAGCCAATAATTCTCCGCTAAGTTAGCTGGCTAAGCTAAATTTGGGTAGTTCGACAGCTATCAGACTACAAAAGGGGTCACAACAAAGCTTTTTGTGTAACCATTTCTGCCAATACACATTGTAAATAAACAATTATACTTACCTTAAAAAAACCTGAAGAAAATTGTTCCGAAACAAAATAACGGCGTACCTCTCTAAATATTAATATAAAATTAATTTAAAATACTGCACAAGTTCCTCCCTCTCGAATCCTCCAGATCCTCAAACGTTAATGGCTACAATGGCGCGAAGATTGGTCATTGGCTGAGAGTGTTTTGTGTTTAAATTATTTAATTTTCTGATTCGCTAAGGCAGACCCTCACGTCAGTTATGATTGGCTGGTAGTGCCGTCCAAAACCGGTAGGCCCTTGTTCTCTATTTATAAGGTCACTTTATGCATTGAAACAAAATGGCGTCTGAAGTTTGACAGCTAATGATACTAGTGAAAAGCGATATGAAAACAAGCTGTTTTATCATGTATAGGCACCTTCACTACAAATTAATAACGGTTTTCATTTAATTTGGCTGATATTTAACTGAAATAAATGTGAAATAAATCATTACATTTTAGACGAAGATAATTACTGGAATATTTATTCTAGCTAAATTAGCTAGATTATTTAGCTTGCTAAATTAGCTAGTGCTGAGCTAGTGTAAAGCGAGAAGCAAGTTCATTGTCGATACGTCAGTAATTTCACTGACATCACAACGTGATTATACGAGGAGGGTAACGTTATGGATTTAACCTGTGATTAGCGTGCTTCCGGATTTTAGGGGAATCCTTGTCGAAGCCAAAATGAAAGTAGGGGTTAAAGTACACAACGCGCTGCCGCTAGCCTAGGTGTAATAGCTATTAAAATGTGGCAATCTACACATTAGAGTGTACATTTTTGTTATTGGCTGACAATCGCCAGACACAATGTTTTGAAACGTTTGAGCATGATAATTGCTTACTATCGATGAGTGTGTAGTTATGCACATTTGACTTTAATCGCAGAGCACCTGCCCATTACACAGCTGCTGTACAGTGTTGCTTATCATCCATTATTTACTTCCTAGATCCATTACATAGCTAAATGCATAGGTTTCCTCCAGTGGAAACTTGGATATTTTTATATCAATACGATACTTAGGACTAAATGATAATTGTATAGAGGAAGCATTATATAGTGTAAGTAATAGAGAAATTTTCCCCGAAGTAAACCTGCATTGTAAACACACGTAAACACACACACACACACACACACACACACATACATATATATACATACATACATTATATATATATATATATATATATATATATATATATATATATATATATATATATAGTTAGTTAGTTAGTTAATGTTTATACTCTTGGGAGTTGTACCGCTGTATTTGTGAGCAAAATTGCAGTAGATAAAATATTTAGCAGCTGAACTGAACATCTGTATCCTACTTACTAATTTTCGTATATTAAACTAAATACACATCTTATGACCATTTACGCCGATCAATGGCGGGGGGTGGAGCTTATCCCAGGCAGCATAGGGTACAAGGCTGGGGCACACAATGGATAGGATCGCAATCCATAACAGGGCACTAGGGATGGGCGATATTACTTTTCTTTTCGATACCATTCGATCCAGTAGCAAGGCTGGTAACGCAGATACCAGTCCCGTTATTCGCTGCCGGCCCAATCTTGACAGTAAAATTTGCCCGGAGAGGAGGGCTTTCCCCCCCTTATGGACAGCCCTGCCTGGTAGTAGTTCATAGCTTGTTCTTTATAATACAAAGACCAGGTTTTTAAAAGTCGCTATTTTAACGTTAGAATTAATTCTCAAAATGTAACATTCAAAATGAATGACCATAAATCCTTGACTTGAGCAAACTCCACACACACAGAGCAGAGATGGATTGAAACCCAGGGTTACCAACTTTGGTCAGCTCCTTGGAGTGAGATATTCACACACATTTACATGTAACAGTTTTATTACCTTCTAAATAGTCTGTAGGGATTGCAAACTACCCAAACGCTTCGGATGTAGCTAATTTTTGGTTTATAATGTAATAATACTGATTTGCGGCAAGATTGCTTGCGTGAGAGTCTGAAAGCGTCAGACTTGGCAGCCCTGCACACCCCTTACCCTAGTGGCACGTGGTGACTGTGCTGAGCCTCTTCCTCTAATAAAATAACAAATGCTAAAATATTTAAATATATACAGTTAATGTTGAATGGTTCATATTAAAAAATATTTTTGAAAGGCGTGGCAAATAACCGCCAAAAGCAATGCGAGAACCAGGAGCTAGACTTGGCTTATAAGAATCGCTTTTCCCTAGGGTACGTGATGCAATGGAGTATATAAGGCGCGGCGTCTAAATTACAACCCTCCAACTCCAAGCAATTAGAAACCATTCTGGAAAAGAAGAAAAGAGAAAAAGCCGCTCCGACTGGATTGCTTTTAGTTCTCATAATGTGTTCTGGAGCCGTGAGCCATGCAGTGAAGCACTCTTCCTTCCTGTCTTACGTTATAGCAGTTTCGTTCTCTACTCCGGGACTCGGGCAGCTTGTCGACATCATGGGCGATTGCCTTAGTTTGGTCAGAGATAATAGTCATTTTGCGCATTGAGTCTAAATGAACAAGTACAAGGCTCTTGGACGACGTTAACCTTGAATACACGCTTAAATACGCCGGAACGTTTTTTTTTTCGTTCCCATAATGTTTGAACAGCAGGTTAACTTGACAATCATGAATCAGAGCGCTCAGCTTTGTCTTCAGTGCACCCTGCCGCTTCCTGTTCACGTTATGGGAACCGCAGCTGTAAGAGCGCCGCTTGGAGCCTTGTTCAGTAACGGCAGGTTGCAGATCAATACGCCTGAAGCGGGCATGGGCCTCCATAAGACCTGGATCTGGATTGCTCCTCTGGGAACATATTTTATTTGGCTGTTTAAATTCACTTAACACAGGGAGCAATTGACTCCGTTGCAATGTGAATTAATCTCTCTCCACACCATACACATTTCCCCAACAAAATTGCTGGTCTCAACCACAGAGCTATTTTCCTCACAGTGGGTGGTAACACTTCCCATTGGAACAAACCTAATTTCCCCTGTTCTTGCTATATAAATGTAGCAAAATGATTTTGTTAATTACGTTATCCTTTAACCCCTGGAGCAAGAAAATGTCTTGCATCCTGTGAGATGAATTCTGTGCATAAAATGGATATAAGGCAAATTGTGTGTGGCTATGGCCCGTGTATGGTAAAATGGGTACTGCTGTTACCTCATTTTAAACGTGTTGAAATGGGGAATGGTGCTAGGCAGTTTTTTGTTTGGGATTATTGTGGTTTCATTTGATCATTTCTTAAAGCAAAAAAACAATTACGGCTACATGTACAATGTACACACCAATAAAACTGGTTATATATTGCAATTTTATTTCATTCGCTCAAACAAAACAATGTTAGCATGTAAGAAAATTCTAATTAATGAGAACGGTATGGTACAAGGTGAACGATAAAAAGATAACTGATTAATAACGAGTCTCAGAAACATTCAGTTGAATTTCTCCAGCACAAAAACCAAGCATTTGAGCCCCATTAACAGGTCTGAAAGTCCAAGAACATTGAGAGAAATTCACACCCAGCATTATGATTTTGACATTCCACCACAGATGGTTTTAGATTCCCCCCCAAATGCCCAGTACCTAACATTGCAACGCCATTACAGATGCCGTGAAGAGGAAAATGTTGCGTAACCGCTTCTAAATAATCGCAAATCTCTTAAAATAACTATAGAATGGAAAAAAAACATATGCATGAGGTTATGACAGTTTCTAGAGTTATTACTAGTCATCTTAATCAACATATTAAATGCAACTTCAGAACAAGGCACAAACTATGAAGATCACAAACAGATTTTTCCATGTACAGATGCATTTTTACCTTGATTGAAATACTTTACTTTCCAAATAACAGGACTTGATATCACTTTCTTCCTCTGGACATCAGACACAGAAAGCTTAGATGGAAATGGCATCATTTTGGGTAAAATAGTTGTGAATAACTTTGGTGAGCTTGCCCTGCCACTGTGCAATAGCAATATCTTGCAAGCAGTATATTATGAATCTGTAAGGGCTTTATTTTTTTATTTTTTATTTTTTTGAAGTGCAATCAATGCTGTAAACACAGACGCTTTGATCCAGACAAATACTGGGTTAAAAAAAATTGAAAACGCAACCTCCACTCCTTTGCTTTGACTAGAGATACAAGCAGAGATTTCAAAAACACACAAAATTTTAATTTGCTTTGTAGGGGGGAAAAATATGACCGATTAAGAGGGATAAGGCCATTAGTTATGGCAATGAACAGAAGGGATCAGCTCCACGATGAATCTGAAATCCCTTAAAGGATAACTAAAGGCCAAAATTAATAATGAATGACCACCCTGCCCACCCCAACACCAGGCATCTTCATGTTCTAAAGCAGACTGTTTAAGCAAGCAATTAAATTCCTAACAAAAAAAAAAATCCCGAAAATTATCGTTACAAGTTTTATACTATAGATCTTGTTCAAATAAAATAGTTTCCTCCAGGAGAATTTAAAAAGTGAAAGCACATAGGAAACAAAAAGACTGTATACATCAATGGCAATAGTGATTACAAAAGTGAGAATATTTTGTTGATGGCACAAGCTGCCGTAAGTACCTGCAGTTTCATGTATCAGACATATGGGTAAAACTAGCAGCTCCTCAAAGGGACGAATGCAGAAGTGACCAGGTTCTCCAGAAAGAAATCAATGGTCTGTCCATGACTGGGTGGGGCTCTTAGCCCAGACACAGGCAGCAAAAGCACTCAAAAACACAGCCTTCTGAAGTCCCAAACCAACAAATGTCACCATAGGATTACACACCTGTTACAAGACCACAGTTAAGTATGGCTATGAATGCAGAATAACCCTGTTATACACATCTTCCTGCCTCACCTTCCCTTAGGACACCACTGTAAATGAAGCTGTTGGGAGTTTCGTAATTGTACCAAATAGCAGGAAAAGATCTAGTCAGTCTTGGCTCCATGGAATTGGGGGGGAGTGAACCGAGAAGGGCTATGAACAAAAGGCAAAAGGCAACCAAAAGATAGATGTGACGCTTATTGCTCATAAGCTGACGATAACAGCAAGTAGGTTTCGTGGCAACCATGGGAACTTCACCTCACGGGAACCAGACACGCACCAAGTTTGACAGAAATAGGAGATGCTTGAAATCAAAAGTGAATGGCAGTTATAGAGCACTGTCTACAGATGAAGTTTGGCTTTATGCAGATGCTGAATGACACCTTGAAAGACAGAAGAGTGAGATTTGGTAAAAATGTCAAGACAGAGAGGGAGGCAATTATGCTTGACACTCCCGCACAAACATGAACACGCAAAAAAAAAAAAAAAGTCCCTGTGGAGTTAGGCAGAGCATCCATTTCCAGGAATTACCAAAGAAGACTTTAAAGAAGACTAAGCCAAAAATAATCAGACTGGCTGTCCCAAGATGATTCCATTAAGCTACCTGATATGGCCGTGGGTAACATTAGAACAGACATGAAGAAACAACTTGCACTGTTTTTTTTTTTTGTAAATGTACATATTTAGGTAAGAGGGTATTTCAGGAAGACAAGCTTTACAGAGTCCTGCAGCAGTAGACCATACCCAGTCCATTTGTCCTTCATCCAGAGAGTCTTCCTAAACGGCTCAGAAGAATTTTGAGCTCTCTCCCCCTCCCACCTCCCCTACTAATCCGCTCTAACCCTCTAAACGTGCCTTTCACCAGAAGTTCACAAGTATGTGCGAAACGTCCAGACTCCTAGCATGAAGATGGTCTGTTTATCACACTGTGATGATTAAATACAGTATATATTTTGTTATTTGATTATGTAATCCTTATTTTCTTGTCATTGACAAAGAAAGTCACCCTTTGCATAATTACAGTCCCCTCCCTTTAAGACTGTGTCCTGCCCTCTGGAAGAGTCCTCTGGAACAGCGGAGCCACCAGGCTACAGAAGAGGAGGGACTACTTGCTATCTGATGACACGACTGCTGTTCCTCAGACTTGTACATCTGGCTCCCCTCGTTCACTAGCAAATGTATCTTCTTCGTTAATAGGATTATCGTTATCACCATCTTTTTTTTTTTTTTTTTTCCCCTTTTTCATTTTTCAAATATTGTCGTATCTGAAGCCGACCTTGAGGGGGTCAGGGGTGAAAGGTCAATGTGCAAGGACGTCATCCTACGCTGTATTTGACTTGCCCAGTTCCTCCCGGATGGCTGTGGATAGAGACACAGGATGGCACAGTTAGCATGTCCTTAAATCAGCATCTGTACAAGTGACCACAAAGCAACGGCACAAGTGTCTAAACACAAATAGATGGACAGGAATTGGAAGCTAGACCAGCCGTGATACCTGCAGGATTGCAGACTTACCATCAATTAGCTCTTCTTTCAGTTTTGTCAATTCCTTTCTCATTTCATCTAAAATATCCTGTGGCAAAAGATCAAACTTCAGGGGTTTTGCAAGTATTGTGGCAACAAATTAAGCTTTCACACTATGGGGGGGGGGGGTGTTTACACATGACCAACAACACTGGACAGTCGATGCTCTGCCTGTGTAATCTAATCCCAAAAGTCATTATCATTCTGCCAAAACGCTCCCAAATCCTCAAATCATTCAAAAGACAAAAGGCTAGATAAGACACACTGTTGCGCCATTACGGCCAGCTCACAACTCCGCCCTTGCGAACCCCACTGCAACCAGGTATCACTCTTATTTGCAATTTTTTCATAACTCTGACTCCTGCACTACGTGACGCTTTCACTTGGCATCCATGTCTAAACTGTATAGCATCCCACGGCAAATGTTTCACTCTGCATAAGCACTCATGGCAGCACAGTGCAGCTTATACGTATACAGTAAAATTTACTGCAGGATAACGTGCTGACAAAGCTGTCAAGGCCAAGCTGACAAGGTTATTTTATACCCCTCTCTCTCTCTCTCTCAAATATTTGCATTCATATCTTTGTGGAGACTCTCCATTTCTATGGGGAAAAAACCTAATCCCAACAATGACAACTTTAACTGCCCAGCCCTAACCTTAACCATAAGTAATCAAACAAAAATTCATTGTAGAGTCTTAAAGCACTTATGTAAGTCGCTCTGGCTAAGGGCGTCTGCCAAATGATGTAAATGTAAATGTAAAATACAAGACTTTTTTAGTTTTTTGATTACAGTCACAGATTTTTATATAATTGGTCATATAGTTGGTTATACACAATACTGACAAGCGTGCATGTGTGTGGTTATATATATACACATACATACATAACATATATTTGTATACATTTGTGTATATATTCATAACATACAAATATATTTATATACACACACACACACACACACACACACACACACACAACCATACACACGTACGCTTGTCAGGGGTCAAACACAGCCCTGGCACTGTGGGCAAACTCCTCAGCCATCCTCTACATGCTGTAGTTTTGCACAATGCCTGCTGCGCACCCAGATAGCACAGACCGCTGTGGACCCCACACTTATCTGAGGCAACCCAGGAGAGCTGGCGGGGCTCGTCTTCAGGCCCACCTCAGCTCGACCCTGACACTAGCTACACCATTTCCAGCCTTTACTCTCCTCTTATAAATTAGGTGGCAGAGGGGCAAACCTCCATTATAATATTATAAAGCTGACTGATGTCACTGCCAGTCCATACCCCCTGCATCCACCCTCACACTATTTAAACACACTTCTTACCTGTTTCAGTCTGTCATAGTCCAGACTGTCACTTGGGACCCCGTTGGCACTTAGGGAACCAGTTGGCGTAGGTGTGGATTTCGGCCTGGGCGGGGGGGGAGAGAGGAACGAGCCAGATGAAGGCCAACATAATGATCACAAAGCATCTGGAGTGTCCCTCTGGAGCAACCCCCCACCCCCACTCTACTGCACTGGCACGCAGCATTCACCCACTTTTAAAGCCTCCCCATAATTAGCATGATTAGAAGAGGACACCGGAGACGATGAAAGATAGCAGGGAAATCTTAATTAAAATGTCTTCAGGTGCTGAAAAAAAATTCAGGTGTTTCTGAAATAAATCAACGTATACAGGCGTGTAAATACTAATCAGGCAAAATGTCCAAGGCCAAATGAACCCTTTTGCAGGTAATCTATGCAAACACACACAGAGCTACAGCAGTACAACAGTATATCGAAGGCTTCTGCATACATTTTTTAAATTAAACGAATAGTTAATGGCTACCATGCTGATGCTAAGCAAACGCCCATTTGTTGGTACTGTCAGCAAGCTTCAGCAGGGCTGGACAAGGCTGAGCTCTGTGGGTTAGCAGGATGGTCTGATCGGAAGTGACCAGTGAACCCTGGGAACAGAGAGGGGTAAGGAGTACACGTTGATAGAGCGCGTTGCCTCACCCACCAAACGAAAACCACCTCAGGGATGAGAACCTGAGTGCAGCCGTGGGGCAGGTGAGACCTCAGCACCACACTAGTTCAGACGGAATGGAACAGCGAGAGGTATTTTCCAGTGGCCGGAGAGCCAATCCTGACACCAACCCCCAAATTTTACCTGGAAGTTGGAAGACCTGCTTGCAGGGCTGGATGCAGGTAAACGTCATACCGAACACAAAACCAATTGTAGGTTAAGGGCCTTATTCAAGCGCCCAGCAGAGAAGAATCACTCCTGGAATTCATGGGATTCAAACCAGCAACCTTCCGATTGCCGGCACAGATCACTAGCCTCAGGGCCACCACTCCGTCCCACGACACTGGGAACACTGGTCACTAAACCTGATTCCCACTTTGCTGCCTTTTTTTTGTAAAGGTGCTAGTAACAAAAAAAAAAAAAAAAGCACGCAGGGTGTGTAAGCTTATGGGGTTCCATGGCAACCGGAACGACATCTCCAGAGAAAATGCACTACCATGCATGTGCGTGCAAGTGTTTGGAGGTTGGGTGGGGTAACGTAGCACACCACACACTGACGCATCCCGGCTGTCACACCAGGCGGGGAGACGGGAAGCATGGGGAAATGGCACATAGGGTGACGACAGTGTGACCGTCCCCCAGAACAGGAGGAATGGAAGCAGATCGGAGAAGTGACACACCAATCGTTGAAGGTTACAAGGCAGCAGTGAGCCATGACCTAAGAGCTGCAGGCTGAAATGCTGGGAGGAGCCCTTGTGCCAGTTACCTGGGCTGACAGCGTTCAATAAAATCGAAATCCAACTTTGCGAATGAAAGTTTTGCATAAGAACTAAGTGAGACTCCAGGGTGACAGCTGCACATTCTGGGCATCTTGCCTCTTGAGCAGCAGACATTGAGCCTCGTCAGACAAGGACGCACTCCACACACGCACAGGCGGGCGGGCGGGGGCTGTTATCTTGACAGCAGGCCTTGCAGGAGCTGCGGTGAGACCTTGATAACGTTGAGGCATGCGGGGCTGGGAGGAGTGGCCATGCCACGTCATGGCTGATGCGGAACAGCGTGATGCCGTGGCCCCCTCCCCGCCCCCGATACTTTATAGGACATATTAAAATGGCGCCAAAACATCAGGGCACTGTACGGAAACGCCTATCGACCAGCCTGTCAAAACGTATACGTCATGCAGAAGGACTGCTGCAGTGAAACAGCAATGCATTCGAAAAACCCTCACTTTGCCTTCCCTTGGCACCCCACAAAAAAAAAATTTAAAAAAAATCCACCACACACAAACATGGAGACAGACCCCACACAGTCCTATACCTGTTCAAAGGGTCAAAGAGCTTGTCAGAACCAGCCTGATTTCTCCATGGAGAATCCCGTCTGCGAGGGTGAAGAAACCAGCTTATGGGAGGCCGGGGCACATGACAGTGCTACTCCCCAGGAGCGGCAAGGTTTCCAAGCCCCGCCCCCCTTTTCCCCTCCAGCCCCTATTCTTACTGCACATTTAGGGCAGCTAAGTCCAATTCTCAGGCATGAACATTTTCCATACAGGCTTCTATTCATTTTCAGCTACTACATTTTTTTTTTGGACCTGAAATCAATTTCTCAAGGAAACCCTCCCCCCCACCCCGCTTAAAATGTTAGCAGTTTTATAAACAGCAAATAAATGCAGCACAATGAACTGTAAGCAAATTGGCTGCCTCCCATCTCGTGAATCAGACTAATGTAATTATGTAAAGCACTTTGACATTTACAGCATTTTGCATGTTTTAACCAGATGGTTTCTTGGTTTTGCGGCTGCTGATCTGACACCTTCTGAATGGAACAACAAAAACAAGCCTTAGTCACCGAGGAAGATGGACGGGCACGGCCATGAGCAAGCGCAAGGCGCTCTGTTCGTGTTAGCCGCCCCCCCACCCCAGCCTGTCATTACTAACCCTCCTTATCCTCAGAAGTGTAACACTAAGCCCTGATAGCAAAACAAGGGATTTGACCATCACCCTAAGCAGTGTTTTCCAATCCAGTCCTCATGGACCCACAGATGGTCCATGTTTTTGCTCCCTCCCAGTTCTCTGCCCGCAGTCCACATTTTTGCTCCCTTTCAGCTGGGAGGGAGCAAAAACATGGATGGACATCTGGTCCCCGAGGACCAAATTGAGAGCCTCTGCCTTAAGACACCGACTGACGGAATAAGCTCAGCACCCACAACAGCAGCCAAATCCTTTTCAACAGAACGCGAGTTACCTGCCAATGACTGGCGATTTGCTACCATTCATAGTGTTCGTCCGTTCCCACGGCTTCCGGGGCATATCTGAAAGGCAGGACCCAGGCGATCAGAAAGAGGAGGCAAAATGAAGACTGTTATTAGCAAGGTGCCGCTAACAGCAAGAATACTAACCAGAAAATACAAAACCAAGGACAAAGGCACGGTTGGAGGTGACACACATACGGGGGGGAAAAAAACTTCATATTGATCGCAAAGCTGCCCCCACCCCCCCCCCCAGGTACACAGTAAATAGAGCCGATAAACAAATGAAAGCAGCCTTCCCCACCTGGTGTGCTACATGCAGAGACCTTTGGAGTGGAGGACTCCGACTCGTCCTGTGGAGGAGGAGAGCCAGGCGAGATGGTTACTGGTGTTACATGTCATGGCTGCCGGTTAAACGTAGACTGCGCTTTTCATAGCAGGAAGCTTCAGGAGATGTGTGGCTCTGAGGTGTGCCCTCCCCCCATCCCACACACACTTACAGCTTTGTCCCGCTGCTCTGGCTCTGGGGACGAGCCCTTCTCCGCAATTCTCCGCCTGCACAGGCACACAGAGGACACCTCGTCAGCTTGAGGACCCGCAAGGAACATGGATCCAAAGGCACGTTTATACACAGAAAATCTATCCATGACATTACAACTTTCCCATGTTAAAAACAGTTAGTTGTTATTCAACAGGGAACATTCTCTGACAATCAATCAATAAACAATTAAAATGAAAAAAAGCACTTTGTAGAAAGAACAAAGTTAGGCCAAAACATTCCAGCATTTTAAAGCGTTACCTCCTGGCCAGCAGTGCACTCATTTCCTCCA
>JAAGVU020000006.1:29983-57068 GCA_011763525.2 Mormyrus iriodes | reverse complement strand
TCACGTGGCGGGGAGGGTCGTGGCCGGGGGGGGAGGGGGCGTCTTGTGTCCGTCGGGCTGAGATGAGTCAGTGTGGATCCAATCCAGGATGATCAGGCTCATGCAACCAATCATGACCAGCATGCCGCTTGCCAGGAAGAAGGACGCCTGGGAAATAAAGCAGAACCGGGACGTCATGCCTCACGCTGGCCATGGGGAGGTGCTGGCATGCACACACAGCCAGCTCACACTGCCTGACACATTGTTGCAGGAGATGGGGCTCTACAAGCTGACCAATCACATGATAGATGGAAAAATACACAAACGGGCACTTATAGCTTGGCAGATGTCTTGATCCAGTCCACTCATTACATTTGCATTTTATCCAAAGCAATATACAATTGAGAAAGCAGGGTCAGCTAGGCCATGGAGCATTTGGGGCTTAAGGGCCTTGCTCAAGGGGCCAATGGTGAAATCGCTTTGCCAACCCTGAGAATTGATCAACGACCTTCTGACGGCACAGGCCTAAGCCACGCCTCCACTCAGCATGTACTCCTTGGCCCCTGGACCCATACCTACCCCGATCTTCTGCACAGAATTCATGGGCTCTTTTTTCACCAGCTTGATGTAAAACGCAGACGGAAGGATGAAGATCAGCATGGCTGCGGCAGAGGCCCCTGGGGGGAGAAGGTATCCGTTAGGAGGGGAGCGCGGCTGGAAACCCAGCGGAAACTGCCGGTGTGATCACAGCCGACCAAAACGTACCGATGAATCCAAAAATGTCCCGGATGGTGGGCACGAGGATGACGAGCACGTTGGTGGCCCCCAGTAGGAGGATGGTGATGATGAAGTGCCGCAGCCAGCTGAACTCCGCCGGGGAGCACAGGAACTGGTTGACTGACGTACGGATCTGCCAACAAGAGCAAAGCCCTGTAATACTCATGCGGACCAATAGGTGGCACATTTATCCAGGAAGGGAGAATGCTTTGGAGCATTTACCGGGAAGAGCACCACAGGGACGGTCAAGGTGACCGCGGTCAGGACGGCTAGCCGCACGACTAGCAGTGTCACGTCGAATTTGTACACCTTGGAGTAGGTGTGCAGCAGCTCCGGCTCCACCAGCTCTGTGAAAGGACACGCCCCCAGATTAAGCCCCACCCATAGATCAAAACACCACAAGAAAGAGAGATGGCGGATTTAACAGCTTAAGTGAAGCTTTCCTCTATCACCCGTGTTCCGCACGTGTTACTCCCTCGCTGGAGGTGACTCACCGTTGAAGGTAAGGTAGCCGAACAGCGCCGCCAACAGGTACATGATGAACATGGCCAAGAAGGAGACATTGGCCACATTCTGCATCTTCCTCCGAGAGCGGCTGTTCAGGGAGAAGGAAAGAGGGAAAGATACAGAGAGAATGCACATTAGCAACACAAGAGCATGGCTCTGAGGGTCAGCCCCATATGTGGCCAAGTGGCTAAACATCACACAACTCCGAATGACACAGAAATGTCAGCTGGACACATGAGCAAAAATCCAGGAGTGAAACAGCACTCCAAACAGATACATGCGGCAGCTAAATGCATGCGCACATCTGGGTCTGTGAGAAGGCTACGAGCGGCCACTCCAAGTATCCAGGGGCTGACACTCACTCCTCTAGCTCTTCGTACATGGGCAGCACCGCGGGGTGACAAACGAAGGCGAAGGTGAGGATGGGGATGGCGTACACCGTCTGTGAGAGGGAAACACGCCGTGTGTCAGCTTGTCAGTCCTGCTCCGAATCACCCCCTAGTGGTGACCCTCCCTCTGCTCACCTGAGAGTTGATAACGACATATTTGGGGACGCAGGCGTCGCCGTCATGGGCCGTGCTGTTACCGATGTGAGCCTGGACCTGGCCGGACAGCTGGGAGAGTGAACCGTTGAGCGTCATGTTTACCACCTCCTGTTCCAGCAGGTGCGAGCAGGAGATCTGGAACTTCTTGTAGATGACCTACAAGAAAGAGGAGGGTGGGAGCAAGGGTAGAGGCTGAACCTGAGGTAGTCTTAGTAGCAGCTACCTGTACCCTAGGGCCTCCAGAGATGCTATCCTGTGGTCCCCTCATAAAAACAAAAACATGGCAGATTTATGGTGACAAAATCCCTCAGTCTCACTGCCACACTCGTCACCTCATCTTTGTTACATGTCTTGTCAAAACGATAATCACTGAGTTTGGGTGCGTCTACCACACTTTATTAGAAGTGTACACATAACTCAACGGTGGCACTCGCTGGCATCTTATACACCCTCGTGCTACGCCGACGGACTCAATTTCCCAGAATGCAATTTCCCACTATCCACTAAAATTACGGTATCTGGCAAAGATCATAACACGCGACGATTTGTGATGAGCAGAAGTTGAGAAAGATACTAATTTAACTCACCACAATCAGAAAGAAGACCATGCAGAGCAGGGAGAAGCCGCTGGTGTAGCCCAGGTAACCTGAAACACAGACACACCTCAGCAGCTGCGATGGCATTAGCCGCACACACGTTTTTGTTTGGCCGCAACAGATCGATGACTCTTACCCAGATTCCGTAACAGCGACAAGGGCAGGATGATGATGAGAGAGACTAGCAGCACGAGGTAGTCGCCGTTTAAGTAGAACTCTCTGGAAAAGAGGCAAGGGAAAAAAAAAGGGCGTGTGTTCAGACGTACATGATGCACATTAAACTATCCCACGTTCTTCAGCTTACATCCTCATTTTACAGTTACCGATATCATCACTTTTTCAATTTAATGTCTTACGTTACTGTTATTTTTATTGTTAATATATTTCACTGCATTACACAGTTATACAGTGTAAGTCTATGCATATGTCAAATAAAGCCTGAAACTCAGTAATGAGACCCAGAATTTTACGGCGACTTACCCAGTATTTTCTTTTAATCCCAATAGCGCTTGAAAGACAATTGGTAGCTCGTACTTCACAATATAGAGGTAGCTGGACATGGCTGGAGGAATGACAGGCTTGTTAAACGGGGAAACCCTTAAACTAACATTTAGCGACATGGACACCTGATGCAGAAAAAAAATCCATGAAACCAAACAGTTAATTGTTAAAGAAACCCTCCCAGCCAACGACCTTGCTGCTGTTATCACTGTCTATGCAGGTGTGACATTTCTCATAGCTGGGGGGAGGGGGGGGTAGCTGCCAAGGCAGGTGTGGGCAATTTACTAAGCATCCCGTCCCAAGCCAAAGCGCCTCACCTCCGATGTTCTGCATGGTGATGGACAAGGAGGCGGCCAGTTTTCCCGGCATCCCAAAGGCCTTATAACCCAGCTTCTCATACACCATCGACCCTGGGGGCAGGAGAAACGAAGAAGTTCATGGGTTTTCATGGTGATGAAATACACATCGAACCACATTCACTAAGATTCACTAGAACTGTCATAATCGATTCTAATAGAGACAAGAAGCTTCTCTCTACCTCCTTCATTGGCGGTTTTCAACAGCAGATGAACAGAATACAGGGAGAATATCGAGACAGCAATAAGGAGGACCCTGCAGGGGGATATTAATAATAAAAATGAAAACATTACACCTAAGACAGCATTATCCCAATCTTACAGAGACAGATTCCCATGTTGCAAGATAAATTTTCAAGTTATGAAATCCGGATGTTAGGATAAATAAGCACTTATTCAGATACATACTAAAATATTACAAAGTATGTTAGATCGGAGTAGCTACATTTTGGACTTTGGATTTTCTGGATCATATTCCTGCGAAACTCGGGTCCTGCGTCATATGCGCACTGCCACGGAGCCTCTGTCAAAATAATAAAGGACCATTTTCTTCAGAAACATGCCACCTTGACCCAGAGGGCAGAGCATGGTGTCACGAGGACAGGACTACCTGGTTAGAGGGCGGATCATCTTCTCATCGACTGCACTGATGATGCTACCAAGTCAAGCCCCAAGTCCTCTAGCTGACGATTAACCGCCTATAGCTAAGAGGGACTGAGCATTTCTGGAAGTAAATCTGCTTGTGCACTAAGAATTTACTCTGAGAGACAGTGAGAGGAGACTATAATCTGACAGATTTCACAGAGGATGTGGAAATATTTTTTTAATGGACGAATCATTTTAATGAAGACTGACATCCCAAACAGGGTGTTGGCTGTACCTGTGCTTTCAGACACTAGTATACCAAGTTTACCAATTATGGAAAATGGCTGTACAGATTAAGCAAGGCCCTTACCAAAACCAACAGTATAATAGATAAAGGACGGCTGTGTGAACTGTCACTTCATACAATCCAAAATTAAATGAATTGTGGGAAAGATATCTGGATGACCCAAAAACACAGGGACAATGGGTAACCAAAACAAGCCCGAAAGATGATCCGCTTGTTGCCACGGCGATTAGAAGCGGAAGCCAGGCCGTCGTGTGACTGATTCGGGCTGATCTCATGGAATTAGTATCATTGCAAGCCCTCCAGTGATAGCAACTTAAAATAGCACATAATGCTAACAGGCTATCGTAAATGGAAATTTATGTTTTATGGCGTGTGCATAACGCTCCAAATGATCCCGTTACATAAACAGATATAAAAGGTACATTTATTATTAGACAGCAACATATGTTTAGTGTAAGCTGTAGTAGACGACGTGCCCCATGCTAGCCCGGGCAGGGTCAGGCTGTCTGACTCTGGGGGCACACAGCAGTGCCAGGGTAATTAAACTGCTACAGTACCATTTCAGTGAGTCCCCATCTCGCTGCAAATATAACAACACCAGTCTAATTTACATGGGTTCAAGGGTGGGTGCTGACACCAGGTTACATTCATATATCTCATTAACGTCTTTGCAGATCTTTTTTCCCAGTCTGTCTGCACTCCAGAACAGGACATTTATGCAGCAGATGCTTGTTATCCAAGGCGGCGTACAGTTGAAAAAGGAGGGTCAGCCGGTCCCTGGAGCAATTTGGGGTTAAGGGCCTTGATCAGGGGCCCAACGATGGCATCACTCCACAGATCCTGGGACTTGAACCAGCAACCTTCTGATCATAAACATACACTAGCGGCCAAAGTGGTGAAACACTTCCAATTCTGATTGTTTATAAACATTACCGTCAGAATTGGTGTAGTAATGTTTTTTACAGCATAATGGCAAACATGCTGGCTGTTTCCACAATTTTGGCCACTAGTGTAGTATCCAAACCTGCTGTCCCACACACCACAAATGCCCCCACAGTGAGGGTATTTGCACACTTCCCATAGATTGTGACTCCCCACACAGTGAGGCCTTTGGCTCCCTCCCCATGCACACTGACTCCCCGCACACTCCTGGCACCTTGCACGGCCTCAAACTCCGCGACCTGCTTCAGCCACAGGTGAGAGCTAAGCCCCTGAGGACACTGATCCATTCATGCTCTCATGTGGAGCTATAACATAAAGCCTACATGAAAGTCCTTATATAACATAAGTTCCATGTTCCATCCCGAATGCAGGGGATTAGCTGGCTAAGCCTCTTAATTATACTTAATTTCACGATCTGAGGGGGTTGCCGCTTGCATCTATATACCCCATGTGATCATCTGTATTCAGCAATTTCCATTCCTCTCTTGTAATACGCCACCCACACGCTTGGTATCGTCCGAGCCTCCTGACATCTAACGCAAATCACTAAAGTGGCGTGTTCCGCAGAGTCTGTTCCGGAGCGTGCAAACCAAGCAGAGCAGTGATGGAATGATTTTATGGGCGCAGTGTCCAAATACTCACAAGAAGAGCAGGATGCCCGTGTTGGCCATGGCGTAGGACAGACCCAGAATCCCGCTGCCCATGATAGCGTTACCCAGATTGAAAACTGACATCCCGAAGGAGGTGGTCCCAGGACTCTGAAGGATGGAAATACCCTATCAGCAGAGTGTACTTTCTAATTCTGTAAAAACTATGATTATGTTTGGAATTATAATTAAAGATGTAGAGCGAATAGAGTAAGAACTCACATATTCTGTTTCATACTTCTTTTTTCTCAGCTGGTGGTCGGGCAAGAAATTTTGACTCTCTGGATCCATGTCTTCAAATTCCCTAAATGACCAATAATGATTAATAATGAAAGTGAGAATTTGCATACTAAACATTGCGATGAAGAAATCTCCCCAACTTGGTTTGGTGACCAGCTGACCAGCATATTGGCAAGCCAAGTTATCTTTTATTTGCATAAGGCTCACTCGTCATAACTTAATTCTTACTAATAAAAAATAACATTCTTACTAGTAAAAATGCATTTTTTACTAATAAGAATATGAATTCAAAATATCTACAATTCAATTCTTAACAGCAAGAATGGTCATTTTTACTAGTAAGAATTGTATTTTTACTAGTAAGAATTCATATTATAGGGCTCTATAAATTCAGGTTTTATTAGTCATATATCCCCATTGACTTCCATTGTATTTTTGCCTCAAATATCCTAAATTCAGTTTTCATTAGTAAAAATTCGTATTGTAGAGCTCTATGATTCAATTATTACTAGCAAGAACTCCTATTGTAGATATTTGCAAATACATTTTGACTAGTAAAAATTCCACGCCCACATATCCATAATTGAGTTTTTACTAGTAAAAATTTCATTAGAGATCCCTACAATCGCATTGTAGAGATATGAAATTCACGTTTTGGATACGCCATAGCAGCACGGGGGCGCCTCACCTCAGCGGGTCCTTGACGGATCTGGGGTACCCGGAGTACTCGTTGCTGTTGGAGCTGCAGCTGTCCTCGTCACGAGTAACGTTAAACTGGCTCATCTCGGTTTTAGCGACGGCTTGCTTCATCCTGCGAATGGAAACGGTGTTTACCAACAAACGCGCCCGTCCTTTTGAAGGCGCTCCGCACTCAATAAATAATCGATACCGGGCTAATGCAACCGTGCACCAAGATCACGTGTATGTAAGGAAAAAAGGGAAGGTGGGTGGCGATGGCGATGGCGATGGCGGGGCGGGGACCAGTCGCTTTCCCCGGTGGGCTGCTGTTCATCACCGGCGGCGATGGAGGCAGTGGACTGAAGTTGGACGCCGACCAGACTGCCGACTTAGAGGGTGGGGCCGGAGGAGGTGGGGGCGGGGCCGGTGCCTGAGCAGGTGGGTGCTTATTTAGGGGCCGGGGCACGGTGGCATAGTGAGGCAACACCGGGTGGAAGGCGGAGCCCAGGGAGGTGGCGAAGCGGGAGGCGGAGTTGCGGAGGGGCGGGGTCGGTGGAGCCGCTGAGGAGGGGGATGACGTCGAGGACAGGTAGCTGGAGGGGGAAAGGGGGGAGGAGCCGGCCAGGGGGCAGTCCGTGGGCGAAGGGGTATAGAGGGTGCTTTCGAACGCTGGACATGGCAGACCACAGGACACGAGGAGAAGAGCAGCAACAGAAAAGGCAAGAGAGAGAGAAAAGGGTGCGATTGAAGCAGGAAAAACAGCAGAAGATCCTGAACTTTCTTAAAAAGAGAAGGTACAATTAGTACAAGTGTTAGCTGGTAAGCCAAACCATAAGAGGGTCTAGGTACAGGTTAGGAGGCAGAGAGCCAACTATGCAGTACAAGATGGTCCTACATAGGCTGGCCGGGCAAAGGCGGTCATGTCGGCATCAATGTGATCAGAACCTCTGGCTAACATACACAGACCCCAAACCTGGACCCAAGTAAGCAGATTCTGGGAAAAGCTGTACACACAGAAGAACTAGGACTGTGGACTGTAACTAATAAGGGAATATCTGGACTGAGGCAGGGAGGAAGGAAATTACTGTGAGGGCAGCACGTCAAACCAAGAACTTTGGCCCAAGCTGGAGAGCAAGTTGGTTGATTGCTGGAATGGTGTCACTCTTAATTTTGAAGATGTTTGGGTCCATCTCACTGCTCAGAAATCCATGAGCAAAAAGCCAAATCCCCATCATTAAACACAGACCATGTCCATCTCATGACTGAACACCAATCAGAAGCGCACAGCAGCATTTATCGTTCAGCCCCTGCAGTAGGACTTTCCCAACTGCAATTCACCATATTTTTAGGCCACTGCATTGTGAAATTACACAAAACCAGTAACTGGGGAGTGAAGTGCTTCAAAAAATTAAAACAAATTTAAGAGAATGATTCAAACAATCCAGTGAACCAGCTTTAATTTAGGGGAATAAGCTTCCCTGTGGCATTCCCACCACCCCACTAATAAACTCATCTGGATCAATCACCTGACATACCTGATTATCTGAACATTCAGGTTCTCTCATTTCCAGGGTTGTGTACAGGGGCAGAGGCCCCAAAGGCACTGACCTCACCTGAAAGGTGATTGGACCCCAGAGTGCTGCCTCCCCTGTCACTCACAGATTCAAAACATATCATCGGCTAATGATAAGGTCGGTCCCTCTGTATAAATTATGGCCCCTCTAATGCCCTCCCCCACCTTAACATAAATCCTAGACCAATCCCACTGGACCTGCTATGGTCATTCAGACAAACAACCTTTTGCTATCCGCTGATGCGTCATACACAGAGTTCAGAACCTGATGTTAGTGCACTCTGGATTCTGGACTTTCAAAGTCCAGCGTTCCTTTAAGAGTAAATTTCTCAAAAGGGCAATGCCCATAACTTTCAAGAGTCACACTTAATCCCAGCTCACTTGGTCTTTTGGTCTGACAGAAATCACTAAGTAAAATGTTCAAAATGATAATTTGGCACTGAATGCCAGGCAAATCAAAAGGAGTCGTCTGTTTTGTCCCATTTAGCACCCACACCGGATTTGCCACAATGTGACTTCTTGATGGTCATCTCACCATATGTGCAGTGTTGATGCCCCATCCCTCTGTAGACACACGGGACACTACAGGTCCACCGAAAGTGACACACCCAGGGTGACCTCTGTGCATCGAAACCCACCTTCCCTGCTGCGAGGTCACCCAGCTGTCCTCCTTTCCATCAAGCTTCAAGCTATTAATGATATGCACCATCAAGAAACAAAGTTCCACTCGCTTGGAGACTTAATAAAGAAACCTAAGCATCTTGCACGAATGGGTGTCACACTAACACAAGCCCAAGGATATATAGCAATGAGGAACAGATGTAATGTCAAAGCAGACTTCCAGAGATAATTCCAGACATCACCATGGCAGTCTGGCCCTTTGCTGGCTGGAGAATTGAGATAGTTAACTGACCTCAAATGCACCTGAAGTCCACTTACCACTTCGAGTCTGAGTCTAAGATGAAAAACACCCCTGTCCTCAAAGCACTACCATCAAATGCAAGTCATCTTCATGTACACAGCACCAAGAAGAAAGCAGCTTAGCCCATCCCTCTACCTTCAGCTTCTAATCAGGCCAGAGAACGTGGAGTGGCCACCAGGGTGTGCCAGGCCTGGAGCCTGATCTCCCAGCTAGCACCATCAGCCTGGCCCAGTCCTTCCCATCAACCGGTTGACTAACAAACCCACTCTATCCCCAGTCAGATAGCTCATGGGGGGGGGGGGGGGGGCTCATAGGCTTGCCCAGAGTGTCACCACAGCCACCCCCAAACAATCCCACCGCTCTACTTCAGCAGGCCAAAAACCGGTTCCAACCTGTCAACAGATGGGCTGGAATCGAAAGAGCCCAGACTGAAGTCAGTGAAGGGGAAAGGGGGGGGCATGTGAGCTCCAGATCTTTAGCGGCCCCTACAATGACTAGCTAAATTTTACGGGGGAGAATCTCATTGCACTCCCCGCCACCCCCCCAACCGAACCTTCAATCAGCACACGGAGACGAGGCGGCGAAGATGAGGATGGCTCACCGGCATTCGACATGCGCCTCCCCCTCTCCCAGTCCATCTGCTCCCGGTCGAGCTGATCCGGCTGCTCACGCTCCAGCTTCTCTCTCTCCACCCTCTCTCGCTCCATCAGCTCCCGCTCCAACTGTTCCCGCTCCAGCTGCTCCTGCTCTAGTCGTTCCTGTTCCATGCGCTCTCGCTCAGCAATCTCTCGCTCCAGACGCTCCCGTTCCAAGCGTTCCCGCTCCAGGCGCTCCCTCTCCAGCCGCTCGCGTTCCAGGCGCTCCCTCTCCAGCCGCTCACGTTCCAAACGCTCCCTCTCCAGCCGTTCCCTCTCAAAGCGTTCCCGCTCCAGTCGTTCCCGTTCCAGCATCTCACGCTCCAGCTCCTTTTGCCGCTGCAGCTCCTGCAGCTGCCTGCAATGCAATAGTTGGAGGGGGGCAGCAAATGAACACAGGGGCTCCCATGTTGACACCATTATTGACATCGTCCTAAATCACATCAGGAGACCTTCAACAACAAGGCTCTGATTTTGAGATTTTTTTTTTTTGAGAAAAGCTCCACAGCATCAGCATCACAAGCCACATGACTGACAGAGCCGAATCAGTTCAGTCACAGCTGGATTTTGCTAACAATACCCAAATGAAATCCAATTGCTGTTAAAAGTGCCAATACACTACACTGCCCAGAACCAATCACTGCTGAAAGTTAAGAATGCACGGTGGCATGTTTACACCATTATTGCCAAAGAGTCAGCAAGGTCAGGGAAACGGCAGGGAACAGCAGCAGTCACCTGCCAGAGGGCAGCGGACCGTGTCTGCTGGAAAACGCCAGGCCGGCATAAATTACCATGTACTTCATACATTGGCCACCGGGGGGCAGCAGGATACTGACTTTGCAGACTGCTGCGTCACACTCGTGACGAGCGCCAGCAAACTCCTCCCATTAGCGCTGGCAGCGATGCCAATGCTAGGGAACTGGCTGCCAAACTGAGCGTGCTCGAAGCCTCTAGGGCCCGATACAAGTGCAGAGCAGATTCACACGGAACGGGATGAGTGTGGCTGGCGAAGAAAGCGCCACGGGCCTCAACAGGCAAGAAGTGCAGAGCAGACCCAGGGACCTGACGACAGGCCACGTTCCAACTGCTCCCCCAGTTCAGCAATTACAAGCAACATTTCAGCTCTCCTCGTCCAACCAGTTTGGAGCCCAAAGGGGTTTCTAAAGTTTCAGCATGGCATAATGAAGACACACCCAGGTACAGACACTCTGTGTGATTTTAAATAAGGGGAGGACAGATCAAGTCGGATCAGGGGGGGCTATGGTTTGCGTACATACTCACACCCAAATTATTGCGAGATCACCATTCTGGTCCCCTCTTCCCTCAACAAGTACCCAAACACCCATAACAGAAGCAGAGAGCCCTACTTCTCCAGCCCGGGTCAATGGAAGGAATACTGCTGGTTTCAGGCCTAGCAGTGCACCCAATTAGGTTGGACTGGGACAGAATGATCAGCACCCTAATCCAGGACACTTATTAAAATTTCACAACCAACCAAAGGAAAACAATGTCTTATTAGAACAAACACATAGGCTGCTTTTAAGCTGGTTATGACAATTAAAAATTTATGGCATGTGCTCAAAGTATTCTGTAGGGGAACAGAATCACTGTGATGCATTCAATTAATTAGGCTAATGAGAAATTTTTAAAAATCGGGGACAAAAAAGAGCAGCATACACCATTTCCACTGGATACCTCAGTCTAGTCACAGATGTATCAGGCAATGGCTACTTATTGTCAATAAAAACAGGCAAGAGCAAGCCCCAACATGCCAACACACATGGAAAACCACAAACCATGCTGGGAAAAGTACAACCTTACACCCCCCGGCCTGGACCCACCCCAATGGTGCTTGCTTTTCCCATGAGGCATCTGCTTCACACCACAAGGTTGGGTGGGGTGTGTAGAACGGGTCGATGTGAGAGTTGCCACCACCTTGAGGGGTGGCTCACAGCACCATCATATATAAACAGGTGTGCATGACACATGATTCCCTCATCCTCCCAAGAACACTTTCTGTAGTAGAGTTACAGTGATCCTCAGGCCAAAGACTCCATTACATGGTCACATGGTGCTACTGTTAAGCTGAGCAATGAGCAAAACATTAATAAACGTTTATAAAGTAAACCAGTTTCCCAACCCGGTCCTCGGGAACCCCCAGAGTGTCTACATTTTTTCTCCCTGGGAAGTGGGAGGGAGCAAAATATGGACTGTCTGGGGGTCCCCGAGGGCCGGGGTTGGGAAACACTGACATGAACAATGAAAACTCCTGTGTGTTAGTACCATCACTGGTCAGTTGATACTTATCATACATCCAACTGACAAAGCTGGGTATGTTTCTGGAGCAGTTCAGATTAAGGTACCATTCCCTACAGGGTCTTGCACCAACAATCTTCAGCTCACAGGTTTGGATTGTTAATGACGATTCTACCTGCAGCCCTAACATAAGACTCATTCCATTCCAATTCAGGCCAGATAAACCCATATGAATCCCAAACTAGACCGTTTCATACCAAGAAAACAGTGATTACAAATGAATCACAGAAAGAATCACTCGGTGTAAGCCAGCGCTTGAACAAACATGGCACGTTAGTTTTTTTATAATGACGATCGGAAGAGCACATACTCTGTTCTGCGGTCTAGAAGGACCAGTTATCTATTGAAAATGCAAGTAATGTAATTTTCTTTTGGCTAAGCAGAAAATCAGTCATTAATAACTGAAATATTGTTTTCAGATTAAATTTTCCTTTAATAGGATAAAGACAAAAGTTCATAAATAGGAGCCCAGTATAATTTGGCATGTGGAACAACTGCAGATAAGGACATCTGCTGAGCGTGTGGAGGGAAAAGCAGGACAGGCAGTCTCGTCCTCAAGAAAGAAGCTATACAAACCTACAGTTCCTTCTCACTGAGCAGTATTTAAAGGGGGGAGCAGGGAATAAGAGCGTCCATAATTAACACAGAGGGGCCAACCTTATCGTTAGCCAATGATATGACTTGAATCGGTGAGTGACAGGGCAGGGAACACCCTATGGACCAATCATTTTTCAGCTAGGGCCAGTGCCTCTATGACAGCCCTGCTCTTCTACACACCAAGCCTCTGAGGCTGACCCACATTCCCCATACAGTTCCTCATGCAAGCCTAACCAGGTGCTCCAGTACCCCCGTTCCCAAAGAATGTTCCCAGGTTTGCAGAGCTGGGTCAGACAGCCAGCTCTTTCCTGGAATGACCTCTAACTAGCATTTATTTTCAATTTAACTTTTACCTAAAAATGCTCACCATTTTAAAATTAGCTGAAAGGTACCACAAAGGGGCTTCCTCTGGGACTTGAACTAGCAATCTTGAGATTAAGCCAATGTTTCCCAACCCATTCCTCAGGGACCCCCAGCCAGTCTAAATTTCTGCTCCCTCCCAGCTCCTAACACACCCAAGACAATCAATCAAGAACACAGAATACAAGATACCAGTGCTGGGAGGGAGCAAAAACATGGACTCTTGGGGTCTCCGAGGAAGGCGTTGAGAAACACTTGATTAGGCCCTTAACCACTACGCCACCGGCAACAGAGGAGGCCTGGAGACCTAACGTCCTGCCCAGGTGATCCATGCCCCGTTTGTAGTGCTATTGTGTAACTACCAGCCAAACGAGTAATTTCCAAATAAGGATGACCCAATGAGGGGACGGAGCACTAAAAGACCAGAAGCTGTGCGGTGTTGACAAGCTACTAGGCTTCACAATGTGTCAATGATCTCACCAACATCATGAATAAAGCCACGGGAGCACGTCAGAGGCAGAATATTATTAGCATAACGGCATTTAAATTTAGGAAAGGGTGTTGAGATCCATGCACATAATGGGTCATAGAAGGTTAAGAGTCCGTGATGCAATCTAAACGCAATCCTGAAACCGACCACAACAGGCGTTAACTGCTGGAGTGATAACACAGAAGACGTCGACCATTAGGTTCCCGAATCCACTTTATGGATTAACACCCTAGTTTGACAGCTTCTCCATTTAGCCCTTTTAGTTAATCAGTTAACGCCTCACAGGAAAGGTCTCTTAACTGGTCCATCACCTGCTGCCTGATTTAAGTGTCAAGCAGCCGCAGTCACCTTAACTAGGCAGGTACTACTTTGATCCACATCAATCAGGCTGAATTTGATCACTTCGAGTCGGACTGGCGAGATCGAGATCCCAAGCCGCAACGCCTTTGAACACCAGCCCGTCTCTCAATAGCTTCTTCATCAATGTGGGGAAGGGGAGCTATCAGACACCCTCAAATTCCTCAGTGCAGGATGTCATGATTTCCCTTTACAGCGTGCACCTCAGACGGCCCACCACCTGGGGGGGCCACAGAGACATCGTGGCAGACATCACTGACCAGTCATGTAACTCACAATTTCTACTGAAATCACCTTCATTTGGGGCTGACAATCATATCCCAATGTGTTAAAATATCTTGGTGACGATTTTCAGATTAGCATGCAGACCATGATAGCCTTATCGATGCTCACTGATGCAGGGAGGGGTGTATACAGGGGTGAGACTACAGGGGCTTAAAGTTTACTGGCTACCAGAGTGCTTCCTCCCGTCACTCATCAATTCAAAATATATCGCTGGCTAACAATAAGGTTGGCCCTTGTGAGCATGAATTATGGGCCCTCTTAAGCCTGCCACGTTAAAAAAAAAATCCCACAATTGCGTGGGTGCTGGTCACGTGCTTCTTCACTCTATCCAACATGACAATCTGGACAGGACCAGACAAGGCGTGGATACTTTCAGTCTGCCAGGAGGAGGACAAACCCAGGAGACATTCTTCCACGCTCCTAAAATGCTGAGATCTGCCCAGCGCAACACACTGAGAGACTTGGCCCGGGGGTGGGGGGTCAAAGAGCACCCTGCCCACCCCCCGGGGCCAAAATGGTGACCGTCAGAGAGGGGACGACAGATGACTGATGTCACACAAAGTCTGCCAGGATGACACAGATGGTTCCGCCTGGCATGACTGGCATCTGATTGGCCGCTCCGGATCCCTTTAGCCCTAGAGGGGGGATCTCAAGCAAATCTCACATCACACTTGCTGATGTGACACAGCAAATTCCACATACAAAGAGATGGTGTTACGTGTCAGAAGATGCAAATGATCTTTTAAGGATTCTTACAAGCGTGCTTCGATTTCCCAGACTGAATATTAACTGAATATTATCTTACAAAACACAACTGAAGTATTCTGCTGGCTAACCAAAGAAATGTGCAAATGACTGGGATCTGAAGAACTAACCGAAGGTAACTTTCCTCAAGTGCCACCTCTCCGAGAGAGAAGAAAGGGCTTCAAAAGATGTGGCATGGGCTGTGGCTCTATTTGCTAGCATCTTAGTTTCTGACACCCGTTGCCAGGGGAACGGTTGCTAAGGGAGCAGAGGCAGCACGTGGCCTAGACCGGAATGCTTCCCATTACGCTTGACTTTTTTCTGGGCCTAAAAAGACCGTTTGATGTGATCCATCTCTGCAGCAGCACGCCAGACGAAACAGGCAGAGAGATGGATTCTTCACCGTCATCTTAGCAGATGCTTTGAGGCAGAGCAGCTTACATAACTTATTCCATATGAACCATTTATGCTGCTGCATATTTGAATGTAGCAATTCAGGTTAAGCTATATGCAGGTTCTGGGCTCTCACAGTCACAAGTCCAACTTCTGCACAAAATAAGCTATGGTTTTATGGCCAAAAGGCCGTCAGCCATGCCTTCAGACAAAAGAAGCGATGAGGAACAAGCAGAACAAAATAAAATTTTACATATATGCTCAGTGGTAAAACCTGAAGTATTCCCAAATTGCTGTAGAAAATGTAATCAGATTTAACAACTACTCCCTTCAAGGAAGGGTAATCTACAGTCATTTCATATTAAGTTCAGAACCTTAGCTATGATACCACTTACCGGATAACTGCCATGAGGGAGTGTAACGAAAAACCGTTTTCATTATTTACAAAATATATGGAGACTCAAAACCCACAATCTGATTCAGATTTTGGAAGGAAATTGGCCAAAATTTTATTTTATTTTTAATTACAATACACCTGTTGTACCACTATTACTGTACCATTTTTATGGTGACATTTTATTAACTTCAGTTACTTATAATTACATATTTGAATAACTTGAGAAACATTTCATGTTTCTACAAAATAGAAACCTTCAATAAAACGATCTATACTGTATCCAATTAGAACCAGGTCAAAGCATTCCAAACAGCCAATCATGCATCTAGATGTGTATCACATTGTCTGAGGTGGGGAGCGACCAGCCCCAGCTGGAACAGCACCTGGGGTGGGAATTCGCACAACGGCGCCAATCAGACCAGCCCAATCGGTCACTGTACAAACTCAGGACCTCCTAAAAATGCAGGTCAGGTCCTCCTGAGCAGGCACTCCATCCCAAGGTGCTGTGGCAAGCCTTGGGTGATTTCCACCCCCTTCACTGCTAACTCTGTAATTAATGTGCATTCAGGATTGTGTCAGCCACTAGGGGCATCTTCAAAAGTGTAAATACTCCAGTGCCCTGCACTCACAATGCTGCGAGGCCTTTCTGGTACCAGAAACAGATAGAGTAGCAGGTGACAGATTAGCTACTGTGAGGAAAAGGCATGGGGGCTGGTAAGTATCAAGTATCCACCAATGACTTGGTTTCTGCTACAAAGAGTAGAAACCTGACAGATGTGCTTCAAGGCAACAGTGGCAGACAACCAGCCTCACTGGCCTCAAACGGACTATTTATACACACGCATGTCATGCCACCTGCCGCGCTTTTCCCAATCAGGTACTGGCTGCCTGGCTTTCCGGCCAATCCAGAGACACACATTCTTACATTCTGGGCCAATCAGGTAGAAGATTCATTCTTTTAATGCGTCGTATCCATTTTGGTCAGGATTTAGAATTGCTGGTCCAACTGCTAGGAACTTCAATAACAAATTAAAAGTGAAAAGAGAATGAACTCCCATCCCACATAATCCTGCATAAGGCATAATCCGAGATAATCGGCGAAAAGATTAAATTATTGGAATGTTTTGTGCATAAATCGGGCAGACAAACAAAAGCAATTAAAGGGCGGGCTACGTGAGCAATAGGTGAGGTGAGCGGACTAGGATCCAAAAAGCTGTGCCGAATGGAGCATCCTGATGATGTCGTCATGGGGGGGCGGGGGGGTGACAGAGCAGGGAAAAAGGCTTCGATCAGGATCCTGAAAAATATGAAGGCACAGACCGACTCGCTCGTGTTTGCAGCCAAAAGCAGACTCACGGCTATGCGCCCACGCATGGAAGAGAGAGAGAGAGAGAGAGAGAGAGAGAGAGAGAGGGGGGAAGAAAGGGGGAGAGAGAGAGAGAGAGAGAGAGAGCACGCGTAATGTGTGCAGAAGCCCTAGAGAGAGCACGCTCACACACACAGCATTCCTTCAGCCAGTCCTGCTCTAGAGAGCACCAATCACGTCTGGGCCACAGGAGGCTTCCCTGGGCTAGAGGATGGAGCCAGAGGCTGCCCGGACCTCTGGGGCTTCATTAGGACGTCGGAATAGGACGAGGAGCATGCAGAGTGACGGCGATGAAAGCCAGGGGTGGAGGGGGAGGCTTGCCACCAAGACCCAGGCAGACCTCATGGGTAGCGGCTGAGGGATGTTCTAAAAACAAAGGCATCCAGAATGCAGATTCTTCCAGGGAGGGGTGAGAAGGCCTCTGTGGCACGGGTCAGACATGTTTAACAGCAGCGAGGCTTCCCAAACATCTCACCAGCTCTTAACAACTAAACGTAATCATTATCAAAAGGGATCTCACGAAAATATGCGACCTCCTGCTGAAAAATGCATACTTAGAGCTCAGTACTATGACACCGCACAGAGCTTCCCCAAACACTAACAAAGCTTTGAGGGAGACTCAGGGTGGCAACATTTCTGACTGCTGAATCAAATTCCTTGCAGGGGATGACATCAGGTCCCAAGAATGTGGCATGTTTCATTGACTAGTAATGGCTAAATATGGCTGCCATACCGCAGGTGTGAGGAGCTGAAAAAGAAAGTGAAGAAAAAAAAGGGCACATTCTTTGAAGGATTTGTAAACCCCGCCCTCCAAATCCAAAGTTTGCTGCCAATGCCATATAAGGAGCACTTAAAGACTAAAGCTCTTTGAGAATCAAACTAAACATCAGGTTCTAATACCTACTATGGCTGTGTGAACATCAACTCAAAGCTCATCTGGGGAGGAGATTTCCAGTCTGGAGACGCAGCACCTCGGCAGGCCTGCTAACCAGCCAAGAGCCTGCGACTGTTAAAAATAAAAACTGCTGGCATAGCAGTGTCCTCTGGGAATTTGTGGTTCCGAAGAGACGTATCACACGCCTCTGAACCAACCTCACTTAACCGAACCTAAACTATTTACGTCCACAACTAAAACAGTTCGTGGATCTCTCATTTCAAATGGTCAACAACTTGAGTGCAACAGAACCACCTCGACCACAGATATTGGGGGTACCCTGACTCCCCCTCCTCAATTTCAGAAAAGACGTCACTAGTGTCGAGCTTCCGGGGGGGGGGGCGGTGGGGTATGACATGACAGGCAGCAGTTGGCACAAGAGCACCAACACAGGTAATATGAGTTCACCTCACAAGTCATAGTCCAAATTTACATCTGTCTGACACTAGGGAAGTACTGTACAGAGACGTCGTCAGCAAATCACATTAAATACCTGTCGCCTGTCGCAGTCTCAAATCCAACTGCCAGTAGTATGTTATGTTATGGCTTGAGTTATTTATTTAACACATTATTGGGGGGGGGTATTTTAGTACCCTTAAAGCATTCCCCTTCAGTAAAAATTTAATTCACAAATATACGAGCCGAACCCAGAAATTGTTTCTCCCATTTGCTTCAACTTTCCAAGCTAACCCAATAATAACAAGAGTATAAGACTCATATTCCTGCACCATCACACAGTACTGCTGTCCTTGCCATCCACGTCCCACTTTGCTTTGCTGTCCATGACGATTAAGTCATCATAGGCAAGGGAGAATGGGAAGTGAACTGATCCCAGATCAGTCTTTAGGGGCTCTGTGGCTGTGACCAAGAACAGCTGCCCTACCTCCACCCTTCTCATTACCACAGTCAGAAAACTTTTATCTGCCCTTCAGCAGGTTCCCCCCGGCAGAAACGTAATGACATCGCCGCAGTCCAACGTCCACAGCCAAGATGGGGGGAGGTGGGTGACACCACAAAATCACCTTGGAGCCCCCCAAGGCCAAAAAAGACATGAAAATGAACCAATGAACGAGCCACAAGACAAGAGTAAGTTACGTTAACTTAACACCATGCCAGCAACCAAGGCTATAATCACGGTGAGCAAATGGACAGTAAAACATACCGAACAAATAAAAAGGTTAAAGCGTTAAAAACACGGAAAGGAGGGTTTCATGCAGGGCATACAGGTGAACTTTCTCCTGGAAGTAAATGTGCCTCGAGACATTATGTTTAAGAGGGCTCTGATATCTTGCGCGAGGCGATTTTTTTGCATCCTTGGTTCAAAATTCAGGAAACTGGCATCATACTACACTTACAAACTGGCTTCTTCATTCCACATCTCCAGAACTCTGAGGAATAAGAAAGTCTCTTCTCTAACAGAGTCCGTCTGTTAGAGCCGATGATTAAACATACAGAAATTAAATTTTGCCTGTAGGGCTTTCAACGGATTTCACCCAGCACACTATGACAGCTGGGAAAATGCCACCACAAACAAGTCCAGCTGTTACCTCTGCGTTACCAACAATAAGGGCCTGACAGCTTCATGCCACCAGATGGCATGGTAGTTGAGAAGCCCGGATGAGAAAATCTGTTCCTTCGATGACTCGTTAAAGTGCAAACCCTGAACAGCTCTACCAAAAGCCCTTCTGGGTACAAACGAGCTTAAAACGTCACATCGGTAGGATCTCTTGCTGGGGGAACTGCCGATATCCAGCCAATCCAGTTGCCTGCGTGCGTAGCTCGAGAATTGTATAACAGACTACAGTTTTTAGTGTCAAAAGTACCTGTACATTTATATGGCCCAAAGAGAACTTAAAACAAACTGCCCAAAATATCCCGGAGACGACGACCCAATTGTAGGCAGAGATGGCACCATGGCAGCACCCTGCCCGCCGGCCGTATCGGAGACTCAAGGTCGACTTACCTCCGCTGCATTTCCAGCTCCTCCGGCGATGGCCCATTCTGAACCTGAGTTGTCGGTCTTGGCAACGTGGGGCCTACAAGGGGAGGTACAAAGCTCTGGTCAACAATTGAATTTCAAAAGTTAACTCAACCTCAGAGGTCTACGTACAAGCTGAATCCAGAAATTATTTTCCCCATTTGCTTCAATTTTGCAAATTCATTCAATAATAGCAAGACTACAGCACTCAAATTCCTGCACCATCACACGGTACTGCCGCCCTTGCTATCCACGTCCCACTTTGCTTTGTTGTCCGTGTCAATTAAGTCATCGTAGGCAAGGGAGAATGAGAGGTAAACTGATCCAGGATCAGTCTGTAGGGGCTCGATAACGGGAGATACACATACAATATCAACATCCGGCTCAGGTGAGCTCAGGGGCTTCCCATGCTAAACACAGCAAAGGACAAAGAGGTGGAATATCCAGCCTGCAAGCTAAAACCTCAGCAAGGGGATCAATGCTTTACCCTTTAGCCCCGAGCTTAACCTGTATGTCTCCAATAACAGAATCAGTACTACTAACCTAAACTACTGCAAGTTGCTCCTGGCAAACCAACTTGTAAGGAAGTTAGCATGGTAAACAACCTCATTGTAATCTTTATAACCACTGCTAAGCCTTATTTCAACTTGCTAAACGGTCTGTTAAGCTTCGTGGTGCAGCAATGCTAGGAGAAGGCGCATATTAACAGTAACGCAAATGTTTGCTATACAGAGGAACATCAGGTCATCATCCTTCTTTGATGGCTTGGAGAGCCCCCTTGCATCAATTAGGACATTTCAGTCAAGTTCACTCAGTCAGACACCACCATGTACCATAATCAACAAGTCTGGATTTGGCAGAAGTACATGTGCCGAATAAGACTATTGGGACACCCCTGGCAATAAAAAATACAGATTTTCACTGTGACCAGCAGAAGACTAAGGATTCCTGCAGCATAACTAGGGAACCACTTAACTGGCCCAGACTACAGTTTTTAAAAATAG
Organism: Mormyrus iriodes; assembly: GCA_011763525.2. Classification (NCBI taxonomy): domain Eukaryota; kingdom Metazoa; phylum Chordata; class Actinopteri; order Osteoglossiformes; family Mormyridae; genus Mormyrus; species Mormyrus iriodes. The sequence continues at coordinate 36,057 of JAAGVU020000006.1, read as the reverse complement.
CAAAGCGGCAAATGTACCTGAACATTAATACAAACCAAACAAAACTAAAAACAAAACAACAACTGCCCAAAATATCCGGGAGACTATGACCCAATTGTCGGTAGAGAAGGGCCCCGATTTGGCAAACGCACCAAACAAAATGACTGGCACACTCCCGACAATGAAAGTGACTGTTTCGGTTATCGCTACAAACAGCATACAACTAGATGGATGCCTAAAACTTTAGAGGGTTAATAACGAAAGATATGGGACTTTCTGGGTGGGAAAATTGGCCAGAAATGGCATAGAGGAGTTGTGAAATAGTAGGAATAGCACAGACTTTACAGAGGGGGCATATTAGCACTGGAGAGGGCACCCTCTTTGGCACAGAAACACCGACTCCTTGCCCAGGCAGCGAGCTAGGTGTCCAGGTTAGGGCAGAAACAGCAGGCACTTTTCAGGGTGCTGGATGCTCCTGGGGGATGTGAGGGGGTACTCAGCCCTCACGAAACTGCTGCCAGCGCCTGCCGGCAATCCCCTTTTCACAAAAACACTAATTTCAGTGACATTTCCCAAGCAGATGCAATCTGCCATCCCGTCGTTATCCCAAAACCCGCTGGGGTTGGGATCGCGGCCTGCTGCGGCGGCACACGTTATTACGTGCTGCCAGCTTCCTGACATGGGAAGCGGAGAAGCCTGGGACTCCCACAGAGAATGGCAGAGGCACCGGGGCCTGCGGCACTCCGACGGGATAATAGGACTCTGTTCACCAGGGAGACGTGGGGACTTTCCACACCTCGCAAAGTGAGCCCTGTGTGGTGGCCGGGACACCTGTTCAGTTTCACGATTCCTGTTTACTCTCACTGCTCCACTGCGAAATGACAGAAGTGACAGCAGCCACCTTCCACATCCACCTTCCGCATGCACCTGGGAAAGCAAGTCGTCCAATCAGGCAGCCCGGGCAGAGGACACAAAAACAGCCCAACCAATCATCATTAGGCGGTCATCAGGCTCTCATAAACTATTCTCTCAAAAAAAAAAAAAAATTATACATCTAGGTAACTTAGATTTCAGAAATAATCACACCAAGGTAATTCCATGCAAGCCCGTTCTTTAAGGGTAAAGATACAAAAACACTGAAGCTTTAAACGTATCCTTCAGCTTCTTTCTGATGACATCACACGCCACACAGGTCATCAGGACAAAGGCTGCTGGGATGTACGAGTTGGAAACTTCCTGACCTTCGGTTGTAACAGAACCTTTTCTGTGGCAAGTAAGGCCTGGACGACTGCCACAGCAACAAGAATGCCATTATTACAGTTTAAGGAATTGACAGATCCATTTTTACCTTAGATCACCCCCCCAACCCCCACCCAAAAAAAAAACCAAAGCTGAAGTTCACATGCATCACTTCTCCTTTAAATTACATCACACGTACAAAAGATACAATAACTGATATCGCAGTCAAAAATCTGCGATACCAACCTGCTAAAAACAAAAACTGCATCAATCAGGAACCCGGGGAGGAGAAGACAGACACAGACAGACACAGAAGAAAACTGACGGACAGCTACGCAGAATCTGGGCAGCGCAATCGCCGGAGCGGCGTGGCTGACCGCCGGGAAGCCGGAGGGGGCGGCAGCAGACCTACGCGGAAAAGGCGTCTCCTTGGCCCTCTTCTGGCAGCACATGTAGTTCCACAGCACCCCTGGGCAGCTTGGGGGCGCCACTGTCCCTCCCAGTCCAATCACAGCATCACAGCGGGTAGCGCTCAGGTCCATAGCGGCATAGAGGCGTTCCGTCGGCCGGGGCGGATCCGGAGGCCCGCGTGCAGACTGAGAAGAGCAGTGATCCCCGCGGTCTGGGCAATAGCTGCCCCCCACAGCGGACAGAGCTCCTCCTAGTCATGATAAATTATTCATGCCGCAAACAGCAAAGGCGAGGGGGTTGCATGATGACTGGATCATCTGAGCAGGATCGCGGCACTAAACCACCGTTGCCCCCTCTTGGTCATGGCCACACCCAAGCCGTAGCCTCCCATGTGGTTAACCTTGAGCAAGTCCCTCCTAAGGAATCGCTCTCAGCTGTGAAGCATTAATGCAAGTCTGGCAGGAGGCAGACTGGCAAAGTCACCAAAAGTCTGTCAGCCTGCCTCGGTCACCACAAAACCACCCGAATCATCCCCTTTCCAGGGATGGCAGGGTGACTAGCTGTCACCTGCCGAAGAGGAGGAGACAATGGGGAAATACGATCCCACTTGGCCTCCCGAGTCAGATGCGACAAAGTATTGATCCTTCAGGACATGAGAAGGTTACAGGGTCTACACTGCCTGGGGGTGGGGTGGGGCAGGGCAGGGGTGTCTCAAAGCTGCTGAGGGAGGCAAGCGCATGGAAGCCAATAGTGAAATCACACCTCAGGGCGGGCAGGGTCCTCCTGGCGACATCCCTGCACAGCTTTTGGACCCGATACGCTATCTGGTGGCGCCCTTCAGACGTGGAGTGGAACAGGTCACAGGAAACTGAAATGGCCCGACACAAAAGCTCAGGGCGGAACCAAGCAGCGCCACCACCAGGTGGCATTGAGAGGGGGCGGGAACGTCGGAAACGCCACTGGTCACCCATGCCGGTTTCTCCTCGTACATTATTAGGAACATCACCGATCGGCATATGACGGCCCGCGGATCCGAGCGAGCACCGTGCTCACCGACAGCCAGATGAGATCCGGTATGTTCCCTCAGAGGCTGCACGACTCGGCGACGGGCAGCGGTGGAAAAAGTTGTGAATGGCGAGGGCCGTTTAAAAATAAAACCGCCCCCTTCTTCCAAAAGCAGCCCCAATGGCGTAACGACAAACGCGACGGGGCCGTCAGCCGCCAACGACGGCAGCTGAACTGGGTCACACTTCAGCTCGGTCTCTTTGGCTTTTCCAGCTTTTACGCTTCTAGGAAGCATTTTAATCACGACAGCGATACAGTGAACACGGCCGGATCAATAAAAGTCCCTCGGAAAAAACGGCTATGTAGATTTGCGCTGATCTGCATTTCTGCTTGCACCCCCTCTCAGTCTCCCGGGCCTCACAGCACCTTCCAGCCCAAACCCGTCCGCGCCCACAGATGTGCCATGTCGAAAGGAGTCGGTTTTTGGCTGTGTCACTGGATCGCGGGCCGTTACTAGGAGCCCAGGGAGAAGCCTGCAGATTCCAGGATGGGGTTTAAAAGAACATTCTACGCTGGTCAAAGGATGAAAATAAAACTCAACCAGTGGTGGCTGGTTAAAAAAGAAAACAAAAAATGAGGAGATAAGATAAGTAATATTGTAAACTATATTGTTAAAAGTTACTTATTGCATAATTTAAAATCGACCAGTCCCTCTACCTTTATGGATCAGCCTTCTTCCACTTAATCACACCAGAACAGGGTGTGTTCCAGTCCCTGAATTTCCACTTCTTAACAGACGCAACCCTCAGAGGAGCACGCCCTCCCGGACGGCCTGTCAAAAGACGACAGCTTCCCGTTCGTCGCCCACCTGGCGCAGGAACAGTGCATGACACACAGCTTGGTGGGGGGGGGGGGGGGGAGATGAATTCCTGCAAAGGCCCCCCCAAGGCCTAATAAAAGAAGCTCTGCTCAGAGACAGGGCACGAAACTGGGTAAGCTGGTTTATTCTGGTCACCCAGCACCCCGATCCTGGACCATCTCGTCCCAGGAACTAGAACCCCCCCCAGAGCAACCATATTCAAATCTAGCTCCGGCCGGCCGGCAAAAATAGATGGATGAAGCCATGGGAGATATTACGGGCCGCACATGTCACTGCCGAGTGTGACACCCTGGATCTGCATGCCATTAAAAACAAATTTGCATGTAAAAAAAATAAATCCATCCACCATCCAGAGAGGTGAATAGCTGAAAGACTGAATCAGAGACTCTTTGAATAAGTCACTTAGCAAAAAAAACTAATAGAAGTTTACAAACATTCTTTAAAAGAAGCTTAGCTGCACTGGCCAAAAGATGCAGTCAGAAAACTTCAGAAACATTTGCAAAAAAAGGAGCTGAGGTCAGATAACTGCATCTTTGCCTGCATTATTCCTCTTTAAGGGGTCAGAGACCATAGAGATGGGTATTAGTGTAGACTATATCAGACATTCTAGCCAATCAGAACTCGGAGCAGCCATCCAATAGCAGGCCCTGTAAGGTACTGCCCGAACCAATCACAACTGGACTTCAGTTAGAGGAAGGAGAACAAGAGGTGGCGTGATTGATATACAGTAGCTGCCCTTGGGACTTGTAGTCAGGCCTCCCGTCTAGCATGAGCTCAGTGCCAGTAATCAGGAAAGTACCAGTTCACACCTCAAGCACATGGTTACACACCAGTCCATCAAGCTCCAAGTCACATACCTGAAGGCATGTTTCGAGCCTCACTCCAGAGCTCTGTAAGCAGCCCCAGGGCTAGAAGACCCACACATTAGCGTTGGGTTAGATCTTGCTGTACATCATTGGCTCTAAGCAGCGAAAGGCATTCACATATATTTACCAGTGACACTGCACAAGCTTGAAAACACTACCTCCCGCTAAACACCACTACACAATGACACAGCAGCTAATAAGTCCTAATGAATTAAACATTTCACACAGTCTGCTGCGATTAGTGAGGAATGCAGGAAAAAATAGGTACGGTGGCCCTATTATGCGATTTCAGCCTGATGTAAACACACAAACCCTTGAATGTAAGCCAAGTGAACGGAAAGTCGTCAAACCTGACCACACCCCTTCAGCATGGTTACTCACTCCTCAGAATGATGTCTGCCCGGCTGATCTTCTGAGGAGGGAACCTGCTCACCCTCGGAGCAGGCATGATGGTAGGGTCAGCGGGATCTGGACGCAAGGTGTCGCCCCAAGGAACCAACAGAGGCACAGAGCCAGCCAATAACGTTGCACAGGGACCGGCAGACGAGCACCCCCCTCTGCGCAGAGGTCGTGCGGAGAATCAATGTGTGTCTGCGAGGTGAAATGGTTGGTCTTGGTGTTTAAGGGGATCACCGGCGGCAGGGGTGCAGGATAAAGCTGCAGGACTGTCAGAGAACGCTGTAGCTCCGGTAAACAAAAACTGGGCAAGGAGGCAGTTCTTCTCGCCTTTATTGGACCGTTGATGCAACAAGGGTCACATGGTGTCACGAGAGATGGGGTGGGGTGATGGGTAAACAAACACATGCCGGGGCGTCTCACGGCTGCATAAACAGGCTCCTTTTGGAGCGGGAACGGCGCCATCAGTCACGAGACGAGACCCTGCCGAGATACAGCCTCTCTGGGGCACCTTCTGTGAGGATCACAAAGCTGAGGGCTGGAAACACGCAGGGGAACACATTTAGACACAGTGACCAGGGCGATGCTGGGCCCAGGAGCCACCCTGACTGACGGGGGGGGGTTGTGACAGTGATGAACTGGATGTCATGTCATCCGGCACAGTTTGCAAGTAATCTGCTGTCAGCAGGACGTCAAAACAAAGTATTTTTACCGTACAGGTGACATACAAATCCGTGTGCTGGCATATGACAGGTCTGTCACACGGACAGTTTAGGACAATGAGGAAATGCCAAGATTACAGAGCCTCCCCCTCCCCCCAGCGGAAAAGAGATGTCATTCCTTTTTAAAAAAGAAAATAAAGAGGAGGGGTGTCTTCACTACTGATTTTCCTGACAGCTAGCTGAGGCTAGCCAATGGCAGCGCAGCATGCTTCCAATCAACAAACATTCCCACTGGTCTATTCCCAGGCTTCAGCCCAGCATCATCCCTAGCAACCATCCAGTTCTGGCATGCTGTCTGTAGAAGAGGGCTCAATGAGAGCGCCCCCTTATGACTACCGGCTCGCAGCTCAACGGCACGACTAATACAACGCAACTTGAATGATTTTTCCACACACACAGGAATTAATGGAATTCAAATATAGAGCGCCTCCCACACAAGTCTCCCAGGCACTGCATTTCACACGAGCGGGCCCCCCCGCGGCGCCCCCCCCCAGCCCCCCCCCCCCCGCCCCCCGCACCCAGCCCCGGTTTCCCAAAAAGCAAAAAAAACAAACCGGGCCGGGGGCACCGAGCCCC
>JAAGVU020000006.1:0-29582 GCA_011763525.2 Mormyrus iriodes | reverse complement strand
CGTCGCCGGCGCTCCGGAAGCGGCGCGGCCGGGGGAGCGGGGGGGGGGGGAGGGGCGGGGGGCGGGGGGGGGGGGGGGGGGGGGGGCGAAATCAGCAAGATCACCACTTAATCCAAGGGCAGATTGCAGATCCGTGCTACTGCGGCAAGTAAGCCAGAGCTAGCAGGCCAGACCCCAGAGTGCATTTACAGCACGTTAAGAGTAGCAAGGACGAAAGAAGTGGCATATCTATTCCCCAGAAAGATCCAGAGGTCAAAACGTTAGAGTTCCCCAATTTTCTGCAATACCACCCACCACCAACAGAGGGCTTCAGAAAAAGGGGGAAAATTTACATTGAGCAGGATTGCCATTAGTTTTACAGTCTAGGTGCATCCTTTCTATAGAATAGGTGCATCCATGTGGAAATCAGAGGCAGCAAAAGCCACTGAAGGACAAACGCATCTAATGGAAGCGGAAGATTGACATTTCACCACAACATGAGAACAAAGAAATATGCAGGAAATCTCAAGCAATAATGTAAGCCCTGGAGGAATGTGTTCAATTAGTTTATTTTAACTACAATGTGAGGCAGGGTTTGTCAGGCTGCTCGCTCAAACCACTGCCAGTTACACAGGAAGCATTTTTATCCCACACTGGCTAAGGTGTTGAGTTCAATTCATAATTATTTACAGGGATACCATAATGAACCTATGGGGCCCGAGTACAACGAAACAACGGGTCTATCCCAAAGTGTTTGAGTGCTTGAGCAATGGTCGGGTGCCCCAGAAGGCTTCCTGTTCAAAATGATTTGCATGGGTTCTGTTCTCCCAAACTGAGACTTTAGTGGGATTTTAGTTATGTAATGTTTACTTTTAAAGGCTGGAGAGACTGCTCATCATCTGTAAGGGGACGGTCTGGGAAGCACGTCTCTCCAAGGGACAATTCTAGCATTTTTTCAAGGAGGGGGGGCATCACTCCTAGCTTGGTCCTCCTTCTGGTGCAGACTGAACCACATCGGGTCTGGTTTGTTTCGGTCCAAATTGTCACGTGGGATGGGGTATGGGCCATAATTCATACTCAGAAGGACCAACCTTAGAGGGACCAACCCAGTGCAGGTCCAGGAAAGCGGGGGGGGGGGTGGGGGTGAGGGAAGGTGTCTCCGCCTCCATGTTAGAACACAGCTACAATAATCTTCGACCAGATCGATAAGCATGGTGGGCAGGCCCGGGAATGCAAGCCAGCGTTCCAGCAAACACGTCGCTGTCGGGGAGACCCCGAGCAGAGCAGAGTCCATCATCTCCGCAATTTATAAACAGCCTATTGCAGATGGACAGTGGCTGAGACTCTTCCCCTGCCCCGCCCCCCAGGAGCTCTCCAGCCAGTCTGGCAGGGCTGGTTCAGAGAGGCCCACATCTCTCACAAACCAGACAACATAGAGGGCAGCTATGCCAAGTGAGTAATCAAAGAAGAGGAGATAAAAACAGGGAGAGAAATTACCCAGTCCATGTTCATTAGAAATGAGTGTGTGGGGGGGGTGGCAGGGGAAAAAAAAGCCAGGAGTATGCAGGAAAGCTTAACAGGCCCAGAAACAGCCAGAGGCTGGGTGGCCGCACACGGACAGCATTCTCATGGGGCAGAAAGGCAGGTACAGAGCAGGCAGACACCAGGGTGGGACTGAGACGGGCGCCGGCTGGCAGATGGGACGAGGGGGGGCTCAGGCCCCTGTGAAAATGACACCGGAGCAGGAGCTCAATGGTGACAGCTGGACACGACGTCGCCTCTTCAGAAAACAAATGGCCAGACCTGCCACCAGTGCTCGGTGACTGGGTATGTGCAGGACCCAAGAGCGGGCCAGTCTATAATTACCAGCAATTTGCATAATTAAGCGCATTCCCCATCAGATAATTAAAGGATCGACGTTAGGCTGTTTCACACTCCGATCCGGAAAAGAGCAGGAACTTTCCAAACCATGAACAAGAAATGGAGAATTTGTACTTCTGTGCTTTCTCTCCCAGACGTTTCCATGATGACCATCTCAGGCTTGGAATCATTCATGTTGACCCCAGAATAGGGGAGAACAGGGCAGCATGAGGAAACCGCCACACAGGGCCAAGGAAATGCGGGCATTTATCAGGGCCCCGCTTTTTTCCGGCAAAGAGCCCTCAAAATGGAGACTCCCAGAGATGTTGCATGGCAGAAAAGTCTAAAAAAAAAAAAAAAAAAAAAAAAAAATGCAAGTCCTCACCCCCGACCCCCCCGGCCAGTTGTGTCCGGAATCCCCTCTGAACCACATCCTCCATCCGTCTCCCGTCACCCAGGGAGAACGTCGGCATTCCTCAGCATCTCTCCAACCACAGGGGAATGTCTGTGTACGGCTTTTGTTTAAAAATCAGATGCCTTAAATAGATCCCATGCTGGAATTTTTAAGCCGTATCTTAAATAGATCAGGTATTTATATAGAAAAAAAACTAAAAAAAAAAAAAAAAAACTGCACTCCAACCAAACAATGCCCCATCTGTTTTCAATACAAACTACTTGACTGCAGGAATGACAACCACAAGCTGAAGAGGAGGCTGACGAGCCATCCCCCCCCCCCCCCCCAATTAAACCCTCATTGTCCATCTCGCATGCCAAGCGACTCAGTCACAACCCAGAATTCCACAGGCCCTCATGACACCGAGCGCTCAAAGGATCCGAGAACCGGGGTCCGGTTTTTCTACCTTGATTTAAGCCACTTGCAGCATCCCCGCTCCTGAGCAAGTTCACTTACATAAAGGAAAGCATTCAGTCACACCTTTACTTAGAATTCTGCACATACAACTCATTCACCGGGAACAATGTTAAATACCTGGCCTACATACCCAGTGCTACTAGCGTTCCCAGTCAGACCAGTTTGTTGGGGGGGGAGGGGGGTGCGTGATCTCACCCCGTCAACTGAAGACAAGGCACTGGAATGAGATGACGGGGACAGAAAATCTACATAGAAAACTATGTAGAGACTCCAAATTATCTGCCCACAGGACACTTTGGGCAGAACCAAGTGGAATGCATAAACGTCACTGTGATAAAATCCAGTCCTGCCTTAATTTACATTTAAACTTAATGGCAAATCAGCTTGCCCTTGAGATTTGATTTATAATTACATTAAAACAGGGTGCAGTGCTCAATTACACAATGTCACAGAAATCTCATTAACCATGACACTCTCAGAGCAGATGACATCAGCCCAGTCACCACTGACGTTCCCACTGACGTTAACCAGGTCCACATATGTTACTTGGTGACCAAACCACTGTGATCCATCACATCTGCTGGTGCCCATGTGCAGCTTCCAAAGCGTGAAGCACGAATCCATCACCTGTTCTCCAGTATATTCATTGCTATTCCTGTCTTCTGCTTGGCCTCTATACCTGGCAGGAAGCATTGACCGTAGCCAACTGACAATTCCTCAAGCTGTTGTTTTTCAGAACCCGCTGATAGCCACGCAACATTGCATAGACCAACTATGGCCATGTGACCACCCCTTTGTGGGTACTGGTAACCAGTACCGTCTTGGGACTTAACAGGATACACACCGATACTCCCTCTCACAATTATGGCCCGTTTTTACCAATGAGCAGGTCACAGTCAATCAATGGCCGACAGAACTGAGCCTAGCTGCAGTAGGTCCAGTTCATCCAGTTGATCCAGGCACGCTCACAGTCAGCAAAGAGTCCCAACAAACAGAGCCACCACTCACCAGCCTCCTGTGAGTTAAGCACCTCCAGGGCGTGCATCATGGCACTGGCGAACACGTTGGCGTCCTCCTTACTGCCGAAGTTGAGGCCGTACACCTGGCGGGCATCGCGCCATTGGTGGAACGTCTGCGTGGCCTGGTTGTACTTCAGCCCCTTGGGGATGGCACAGTTGATCACCACCTGGGGAGGGGAGGGGCCACATGAGGCAGGGTTGATAATAGGGGGCGCGCACATACGAGTGCACACAAACACACGCACACGTTTGCATCCATATCTTTGTAGGGACTCTCCATTCATTTTTATGGGAAAGACCCTAATCTTAATGACAACCTTAACCCTTTACCCACAAGTAACCAAACAAAAAAAGACTTTTGGCATTTTGTTTTTTGATTACGGTTAGGGATTTTAATAAAATTGAGTCTCCAATTGTGGGGACTGAAAAAAATGGTCCCCACAACATCAAAATAACATTGATCACATTGTGGGGACATTTCGTCCCCATAGGGTAACTAACTAACTAACTAACTAACACACACACACACGACGGTGCATTTTTGAGTGTGACTTTTGCTGTCAACTGATGGATGGAAACTGGGTGCAACATCTGTGGGAAACACATTAAGACTCACATGGCGAGAGCCCGGAGAAGCCCGAGCGGCAGGTCATCAATCTCCTTCAGTGCGAAACCCCCTGCATGGATCTACCATCCTCACACCCCCAGGGCACCCCTCTCCGCGCTCAAGCAGAGTTCAAATCCAAAAATGGAAGCTCTCTCAAAACCGTAGGGTGCGCCCCATTTAAATTCAAGGACTGATGCAGTAGCGGGAGGAGGGTGTCTGCGATGGGATAGCGATGCACATCACGCACCGTGCTGCTCTGTGCTGATAAGCGGAAATCAGCTCACACGGCAGACAAGGGGACACACAGATCGGTTTCAGCCATGCAGTGCCCTCCCCCCCTCGCCACTCTGAGGTCACAGACGGTCCAAAGGGGCAATGCCAACGCACACACACCAAGTGCCAACCAGGTGCATGCTAATTCAATGCCCTTGCAGTTTCAGCACATGCAGACATCGCAACTCATTGCAGTGCATGGATTTCCTGCAGGGGGACAAATTACAGTGAGATCACACCATATGGCTGGGACCCCAAACTGGTCATTCCAGGTGTGACAAACAGGTAGCAATCTCTGCCACCACGTCTTCTCAAAATTACCTAATTAACCCGATCATTCTGATTTTTCATTCCTCAACAGGGATAAACAATGGAATCAGAAGGTTACATCTACATGTCCCCTGTACTTCATGCCATGTTAAGATGATACACAGGCATAGATAACATGGCACAGTTAGAGCAGGACCATAATGCGGCCACATTTGACCACCCCCCTCCCCCACCTGTCACACACAGAACAGTCTAAAAGGTCCCAGCTCATTAACCACAGGCTATCAATCACGTCCCCACAATTATCCACGGTCCGCATCACCAATTAAGCCCTCCACTGCCACAGAAACAGGGACGGCCCCCTTTACTGGCACCTCAAGTCTCCACAGCCGATTTCACAGCAGACGTCTTACCCCTGGAGATAGTAGTTTTGTGGCAAATATCTGAAAACTTTAAGCATGATTTTCATCACCATGTGTCCCCATCACGAATGAAGACCCCCCCCCCCCAAAAAAATTGGAGGACTTCGCTTTTGGTACTAGCAGTGGCATTTCTATAAATTGTTAGCATATGAGTAGCTTGGACTGCCGCTGGAACATGAGGCCCACCCCCCCCCATCTCATCCCCCTTCCTGCCTGCCAGGTAACAGGTGTACTCTAAGCGCTTCATAAAAGCACCGTGTCATGTTTCACAGCCAATTTTCATCATGCTCTTAATTACACTAACAGGAGACATTCACCAGTATTGTACGTGGACCTAGAATCACCCAGCCTGGCACTTACCTAAGTCCTCTGGAATTCAGCGATGAGTTCCCGAAAACAGCGTTACTTTCATCTAACCTCCTGGCATTCTCCGTACAAAAAATGAGCAACAGAACCTGTCCCTCTCCCCATGAGCTCAGAAACAAAACATCACCAATAAAAAAAGTACCATTAAAACAAAGCGAAGGCGTACTCTGCTTCCGTTAGTGGAAAGGGACCTCCTCAGGCACTCCTGCTGAGTTCCCTTGGAATGGGCTGTAACACGTAGCCAGTGCTGTTGGCCTCCTGAATAAACATGTGCCATCTGTCTTCAAATGCACCGCCCGCCATGAAAACAAGCATGGAGATGCTACAACGGCTTGACTTTATTACTTTATTGACACTGGCATAGGAGGGTCCAGCTTTCCCATCTTCACGCCTGACGTGAGCACTCCAATTTTCCACAGGATTTGACAGACGGTGGGTGATACAGGACAACGACTCACATTAACCTCTGACCTAACCAATAACTGCAGTGTTTCATCTAAGCAAAGCCTGACAGTGATAGTAGGTAGTACCAAGGTAAGGAATCACATTTTTAATAATGGAACATACCACATTTTTTTCCCCCCTCTGAATCATTGAGAGGCATGGGGAAAAATTTAAACCCTGTCAATCAGCTGGTTCGAAGATGAGGAACAGGAGTATCAGCAGAGGTGGTGCAAAACTGGGCTCAATGAGAAGCCAACGTGGCGTGCACAGAGCTGCGACGGCGGGATAGCACTCTGGGCCTCACGGCCTTTGCAGGAGGCTCGTCTTTCTCACACTCAGTCGCACCCAGGCCAGCCCAGTTCCCATGACAGCCCCCAGCAGAAAGCCCTCTCCCACTAAAGGCGCTACTGAGTTTAGCGAATGTAAAGAGTCACGAGAAGTCAGGTGACCTGCTCACTCACAGGTAGCGAAGGCAATTTGAACGGATACATGGCTATACCTCTACTTTCCAGGTAGGCGTTTGATGAGAATGGAAATCACTTTGCCCCCCCCCACCCCCGGAACAAACGGGCATCACGGTAGTTATCAGTCTCTCCCTGCTCCCCGGCCTGACAGCTGCAGAGCTGCCTCAGAGAGCCACTTGCCAAATTACTGGGCTGACCAAAGTTGCATTGAAGCACCATCGCAGTTACCCTGGGCTCTTAAGGGCAACAAGTAACCAACTGACCAACCAAACCACAAAACTGGCTCCTTGCAGAGTTCCAAACAGACCACGCTTAGAGTGAAACTTTTTGCCACAAGTCTGGGCTAGATGCTAAAGCTCAAGACATACAAGCTGCTAGGCCCCTGTGAGCTTCCCACTACTCTGAAAGGCAGTGGTGCTAGACAACACAGAAAGAGACAGAGGCTTTGAGGCTGATGAAGATTCTCAACACATCATCATAGATGGGTAAACAGTCGCACTGGGTGAGCAGTTGCCGTGACAGCCTGACTGAGAATCATGCATGTCCTGCACAGTAAAATTCTTTGGAGGTAAGCTGCTTGCATAGGTAATAACCCCTGATTCTGTGTGGTGGGATAGCACAGTACACTCAATCCAGCCATCCACAGGAAAGTTGAGGAGCCCCGCCCCAATCTTGAGGCCATTTCTTAGAAGAGTGTCAGGAACAACTCACCCACAGTACAGACCAACCAGAAGGTAACAAAAGGTATATGGTGAACATGATGCAATGAGTGCCATTTCACTGAGCTCTTCTTCTGGGCTAAACAAAACATACAACTGAAACACTAAACAGTGTTTGTAAAAACTAACAATCAAGAAAGATAATCTTGTAATGCTGTTACAGGACAAACCCTGTATTCTAGATGAGTGTTTACCCTTCACATAAACCCATGGGTTAGCGGAGGCACTAAGCTTCAGCCACGAAGCCGACGACCGGCTGGAATTTCCTATTGGCGACACTGTGATACATTCCAAGCTATCGAGACTCCCATACAGGCTGGAACTTGGACACATCCACTCAGGGGTGAGGTGCAGAGTCCAACTCCTTTTCTAGATTATTCCAAAACCCATCCACCTGCACCTCTCAGCTACCACGAAAAACTCAACCTACCCATATTTACACTGCAGCGCTTTTAACTCAAAAAGTACCTACATTATCTCTGGTCCATAGTCCACACACTTACACTAATTTAAAACAAATGTGGCAGGCTGAGGAACTGGAATTTACTCACATGGTTTGCATTAGCCAATAAATAAACTTGTAAGATTCTTCAAGGGGAGGGCAACAAGTGTAAAATCAAGAGTAGTAGAAAGATTAGAGGTTACTTGACTGATAGTCTTAAATCAAGATAGTAATCCAAATCTGGCCTCTTTTGACCTTGGCTACTCTTCTGGAACAGGGCTCCGAACTTTTTGAACCTGCACTCCAGCCGAACTGCATCCTAAATTTCATTCAAAGGGCAACTTCTGGTTATATCCAGTACATAAACTTAATGTGCCTATTTACACTCAAGTACAAGTCACTCTGGAGAAGAGAGTCTGCCAAACATGTGTCTGCATCAAGTGTCAAGACTTGATTACAGACACGTCTTGCTGTTTCCAAATGGGAACTCATACCGAAAGCTACAGTGATGAGGTTAGCAGCCCGTCATCATGTGCAGCTGCTTGCCTCCTCACAACCAGATGGATCTAATGGGACACACACCCATTCGTTTTGGCTCCGCTGTAAATACAGCCGGATGTGTTTTGCGGATCTTGCCCCTAGTTAACAACGACCCAGCCTCACGCATAAATTATAGCACACAAGATCAGGGGGACGTAACCTATACTTGCACTGGCCCAAAACGGTACTGAGTCATTCCTGCACTCCCCATGCAACCTTGGACCACAGTAGGGGAATCCCAGTCACCAACATCCCATAACAACCCAACACGCTATAAAAGGGAGACAAGGTCTCCACCCCACCACCACCTCTCAAGGGACAACTGCTGGCAGAACGAGAAATTTCGAAGAACTTGAGCGGCAATCAGGTAGCAGTACCCTAGCATCCCTGAGCCACAGAGCCCCCCCGGCGCACCCATCCGAGCACGGCAGCTCACCTGATGGTCCTGGATCTTCCGACCCACCACCCTAAAGGCGTTGTTCCCCGTGTGATGGTAGATGTGGACCCGGCTGAAGCCCGCAGAGCCTCCGGCCGGGACCCATTTCTTGTTGGCGTCGTCATACACCATGACAGCAGCCCGTGCCTGGCAGATGCTCTGTTCACTGTGGGTGGGGACAGCAGGGAGACGATGTTACATTTCAGGTGAAGGCATGCACCCCCCCCCCCCCAAAAAAAAGATTGACCACAGCAAGAGAAAAGAGTAAAACACTCATCATCAGACATGCAGTACATGAGTGTACTATTCACCTCACTAGTATACCATTTTAAATAAACAAACGTCATTGAGAGATCCTCGCCAGTCGCCTCCCCCCCAGCGAACAAACCTAATAAAAACGTAAGACGTGCCATAAATCATACTCATTTGGCAGCACAGAGACACGGCAGGTTTACCGCTCCCAGGGCAGGGAACGGGGGGCACCAAGGAGACCCGGAGAGAGGACTTTCTAAGAAGTAAGCGTGGCTAACGTGGACCCCCGGCCTGATGCTCGTGTCTGAGCGAGCCCGCCGACGCCACCTGGCTGTGAGCGGTGACTCAGCAGCTTCCCTTTGTCCTTCTGCCTGACGGGATGTCACCAGCTGACCGGCACCATATGCCCACAGAAATTCTCATGTAGACCACTCCTCCTCGCCAAAAGGGGAGGTAGTTCATAGCAGCTTCAGCATTCGTTTCAGTTTCCCTTAAGAAAAAGAAAACCCTTGGGACTTTCCCCCTCCAATAATCAACCAGCATTAGCAATTCTAGGACCACAGACAAACGAGACTCGCCACATTAACCCTAAAGGTGAGTAACAGGTAAACTGTAATAAGGACGACATCTCTCAGATGTGTCATTTCCTGAACACGTCCGATTTGCCACAATGAACCCGGCATGGTTCACCCTCTGGGAACAAGGAACAGGCCGGATGATAATTAGTGTGAGTAACAGCCACCGGGGGACACACTCTGTGAACCAAGGGGCATTCCTCTGCTGTGGACTCAGAGGACGACAGGCTTGGACTGTGCCTGGGACTAGACGAGACAAGGAGTAAGCTCATTGCCAAACAGACATCACGTCCATTGGGGAGGGGGCTTTTAGCCCCCCTATGAGCATCAAGGCCCACAGTACTTCAACAAAAGCAGTCAAACGTGATAGAAATTCACTACAGTCTTTTCATCGGCATATTTTAAGTCTTAATGATTTTCCAAAGCTCATCTAAGGATGCTGTCAGAAACTAAGACAGTAAGGGTGTAAACTGGGCAAATGAGGTGTGGATGGGTTAACAGCCTGACGTATTCCTTCGCACAGGATAAATCGTGCTATTTTCTCACTTCCCTGAACAAACTACTGCTATGATCAGGAGCATCTGTTTTCAAACACACATGTCCGCACACAGGCAGTCAAGATGCCTGCATGATTCCAACGAACACAAAACAGACAAATGAAGAAAAAAAAAAAAAAAACTTTCTGGTTCATCATTTTCAGGACACAAAACCCCAGGTGAGCCACCAAGCCCCTTGCATCCTGCGTAACCCCTGCTGAACTTCGGGACCTCTGCCGAGTCGCACCCCCCGGCCAGGCATGTCAGTCGGTCACTTGCAGCCATCGCCAGGCTCCGTGCACCATGTGGTCCGGGGGTGGAGTGAAGGACGATTGAGGAACGATGAAGGGATAGTGGGGGGAACATGTGGCTGAGTCACGTGCTGGCCGGCTCATGCAGGCCCCTCAGCTGAAATCCCAAAAGTGGTTACGGAACGGGCCGGACACAGGATGCCAGAGTTCTACTGGAACCAGCAGTGCTCAGCTGAGGGGCCAGGGGACTTTTCACAGCCACGCAGCCTTTCTGACAGCGAGCGAATCCACTCAGAGGAAGCCAGGCCCACGCATTAGAGACTCAGGGGCAGGTGAGTGGGCAGCCAGGGGTCGAAATAGTATTTTTAAGTAGTTAAGGGGTTTCTCATTTATTGATCACTCAACAAATCAATCATTTAGCCACAAAAATGCCATGACACTTAAACCCCACCCCCCCCTTTGATAACTAAGCTGCCAGTTAAAACCCATCACTGCTTATTGAAAGTAACAAGCAGGGAACCGAGGCAGTGCCGTCCTGACCGTGATGGCCCTGCGTGGCATTACCAAAACCCAGCCTCTGCCCGACAAGCCAGCCCTTCTAAGGAATACTCGCAGGAATTTCGCAGCAGATCGAGAGACGGTCTGGAGAAGGCTCGGTCGGCCAAAAAGTCACAAAGCTGCACTCGCACCTTCATTCCCGCTGGCTCAGACTCAAGTTCCAGATTTTTCTCCCACTGCAAGTAGCAGTATTCAGCAGACCGGACTAAACAGAGGGAAGGGTGCCCCCGTGAGCCTCCATCAGCTCTCCCCCTGGAGCTCACGTCACTTTAGCTAAGGCAGCCAACATCTGATGAGCACTCCACCCCACCCCCACCACCTTTGGGGAGCGAGGAACCCAGTCCACCAGCAAGGGCAGAGGAAATTCACAGACGAGTACAATTTTATCACCAGTGTATCAAGGGGGGTGTGGCCAACTTAATCCCTTCCCATCAGCCATTGCAGCATAACCTGCATCAAGGCCACTAGGCTGAGCTCCCAGCCCAACAAGCAGAAACGCATTTAAGTCTGTATACCTCACGCTCTGTGTGTGTGTGTGTGTGTGTGTGTGTGTGTGTGTGTGTGTGTGTGTGTGTGTGTGTGTTTGTGTGTGTCACAGTCCAGTCATCCAGTCACAGATTAGGGGACCAGCAGACACAGCAGTCAGGAGCCTGGCTTTCAGACGGTTCACATTGCAAGTTCTTGCAGATTCAGTTCCCACAAGGGAACTGCTGAACTCTTGAGAAAGGTAGGTCAAAAATAGGTAAACAGGTAAAAGAAAAATAAAAAATAAAAAAACAGATACACAGCAAAGGAAGGGTGATGAAGCCCATGGATATGGATGTGATGGGGACCTTTCTGAAGCTCTAGCACACACCCAGGACAAGAGGAGACCGGGAACAAATTCACTGCAATAAGCATATTCATTACCATGATTAAATGCACACCCACCAGAGCACCAAAGCCACACCCCCTGCTAGATAAACATCATTAAGCCAATCCAAATATTGCCTCCAGCACCAAGCCTGTAACGGACCATCTGATTAACATGCAGTAACACAGCTCTGTGTGCGGACACAGCTAGTGTCAGCAGGGCTCGTCCCCAGGTACGTACTACCGGTAGGCCTAGGGCAGACAAGGCACCGCAAGGCCAAAGCAGACGATCACCGCTCATTATTCCCAGTCCCACTCAGCGGCACGCCAATCTCCGAGGACCCCGTCGTAACAACCGGGATCACAGGATTTAAAATTTTATATATATATATATATATATATATATGTTTTTTTTTTTTTTTTCTTCTCTTTCTTTCTTTTTTTTAAATCTTCATTAGCATCAACGTTCCCAAGCAGACAGGTAACATGAAAAGAGCCGTGGGCTGACACAGGATCAGCCAGCAGCAGCAATGCCAGACCCCTGTGGGTCGGAGGGGAGGCCAGGCACTGGAAGTCAGTTTCAGGCATGGCGCCCAGGCCTCCCCGTCTCAAAGCCCGCAAGGGGGGATCCTGCATGCATCAGCATTTTACCCACAATTCCATCCCAGGGAATAACAAGCTTTTCCACTGGAACAAGCTGTAACATCTATTCCCATCCTGCACTGATCTTGCCTTTAATCACTCTGTTTACACTGCCAATAGCTCCAGTATTTGGGGTAGATTACACCTTGATGAGGGTATGGGGGGGAGGGGAGGCAAGGCAGCGCAGCCACTTCTCTCACATCCCCCCCTCAACCCCAGTACAGCTCAAACACATTGTCCTCTTCTTTTCATGCCACGTAAACAGACGCAGAACAGAAAACAGTCCCAAACACATTAAACTGCTGTTTACTTCCCATAAAAAGGGTCCTTGTGCACAACTCCATAACAAACTGGAATTAAACAACCTGGGAGAGCAAAAGCTAGACCCCCCCACAGAGCAGATCTCCCATAATACCATGCAGACCCCTCACCCCCCACAAAGCAGATCTCCCATAATACCATGCAGACAGCGGTTGGCCATAATCTCATGTTTTCATAGAGAGCAGGGCATCTAAACAATACAGCTAAACGGGATGGGGGGGTGGATTGTCAGATTAACTTAAAATGATCTAGTGGTATAATTAGGCACCCGAAGGCCTCCTTCCATTTGCACACTTTCCAACGGCCACGACACCACAAATGGGCCTGCACTATATTTAAAACTCTGATAATGCTCCCCAAAAAGGAGAGAGTGCGCTGCCAGGAGCCCGTGGCCTCAGCAGGGAAACTACAGGCCATCAGAACGCACAGAATGGCGACTGCCGAATTCCCACTCCAGAACCACAGCCCCTGTTTTATGGCCTGTAACCCCACACGGACCAGAGCCGTACCACAGCACCCTCCCCTCATGCGGAATTCCCTGAATACAAGACAAGAACAGCTCTGAATGGCTAATGGATCCTCAGCATAGGCCGGGAATGTTGGCCCGGGCACACCCTGAACTCTTTCCACGGCCGTCGTTAACGGTAATAAGACACTCTGTGGTACAGGCCGGGCTCCAGGCAGCCAGTTTGCTCAAGTGTTTTAAAAAGTAAAAGGCTTAAAGGTCCCCTAAACACCCAATAAAAGCGCGGTGCGGACCTGCATATTGTGCCGCTGGCAGCACTTTCCGTCCTGATAATAAGCGCGCTCAGTTAGGGCCCCGATTACTGACAGTGAGGCTCCCGTGCCCAGAAGACGAAGCCGGCTGGCTGCGCACTCATGTGCGACATCTGCTTTAGTGACACCAGGAACAGAAGCCCCACATGGAACTGAAGGAACCACACCAACAGATCGGCGCAGACTACAGAGGGGAGGGGCCAAATCGCTGCTCAGGGATGAGGTGTGGCAGACACCCAACTTGTCGTCTTAATCAAAGGGTAACATCTGAGAGACCCATGAACACCACCTTCATAACACGTGGCAGGGAAACTCAATGTGTGGAAGCAGAGGCACTACGAGTCCCAGAATCCCCATGTTCAACCAACTGCTCTTAAACTAAATATTTACCATTGCTGTACCGTACTAAAATCTTCAAAAGAAATGCACGATGGGCACTTAAAACTCGTAAACTGGCCACCTGAAATATAACCCTAAGTAATAAAACCGAAAATAAGTAAGAGCAAGCTTGCAGTTGGCGGTTATGCATCGATGGTTGATAGGTTATCTTGGCAGTAAACCCATTTGCAAGCATGCACACGGGGTGGCCAGCAAACTTAGAAATATACTGATAGCGGGGCAACAGAGGCATGGCAAATCACCGAGGTTTCGTCAGAAACACAGGGAGGCCAGCAGTCGGTGGCACAAAGGACACGGGACAGCGTGGAGCGCTGTCTACATGTGGAAGAGAGTTCGAGCACAACTAAGCATTTCTGAGAAAATTTAGCACCTGATCTCTGCACTCAGCATTTTGGAGAAACTAATTCTGGCAGCACCACTAAGACAAAGACAGACTTGCTAGAGAAAGTCCTCCCACCTGCTTTAAGGCTGTGAGCTGTAACCTCCAGGGGGGGTTGTCCAGCCTTAAGAAACAGACGTGTTTGCAGACCAACAGAAACAAGAACAGTGTCATGAAACCCAGCTGAGCCAGTTCCATCAACCATACTGGGAAAAGGCCACAAGTGGACCTGTGCTCCCAGCATGCACCGGTGTACAGAAATGTGTGTCCATTTGTTTGCCTGTGCGTGCGTGCGTGCGTGCGTGCGTGCGTGCGTGTGGTGATAATATGCTTGTAGACAGATACTTTGGGCTGATAGGAGACATATTTCCACCCTGTTTATCCATTCATTTATTCAAAACCCAGAGAGAATTCATTTTTACGCATTTCATCAGAATATATCCAGCTGAGACATTACTTTAACAAAAAAAAAAAAAAAAAAAAAAGTCCTTGACATGACATCAACCATTGTATGTTCACACCAACCAGCCCGGCCCCCTGGCCACCACGCCACCTGCTGGTATACCTTATTTAAAACAAAAAAAAATTAATAAAATAATAATAATAAAAAAAGATTGTCACTCAGATTTTCCCAAGGTGGCCAGCTTAGCGGATAAGGAGCCAGACTGGCGGTTTGCTGCCTGCTTGACTGGGAAATGAGCAGAGCCCACTGCTGTAGCAGAGATGGAGGAATATCTAATAATGCCTGTTGCGACTTGTCAGCACAGCCAGGTTATCATCATTTATGAATATAAAAACCCCCACAACTCCCTTCACTATGCCCCCGACCACCGAAACACCACCTCTAACTGCATCCGCTCCAGCTACACTCCTTCACCCGCCTTTCCAACGGGCTCTCCTCCAGTCTTTTTATAGGCTGAAAAACTACAGCCGTCACCGTAGCAACACTGTGTACGTGGGTGGGTTTTAAGTATATCCCTTCCGTGATACGGGGGGGCTGAGCAACACGGCTACACTGCATGCTCCCCCCACCAGACACCAGACACAGCATCCACATCAAAATCAGGAACTAGAGCATTATTAAACAGGCAAACACAAGCACACCCTGTACAACACAAAATCCCACAAGTGCTTAGAGGTTAACGTCCACAAGGCTGCAGGGGGTACGAAAGTCTAATACACAGCCACGTTCACCAGGGGCCAAATCTTGATTCCTACGGGCGACACTGGGAATCGGCAAGACATCCCAGCCAAGGGTGCCACCCAGGCCATCGCTACGCATCACTAGACAAATCCAGCCCGCGGGCCCATGTTTATGGTGTTTATATAGCCCAGCGTTTGCAAAGAAGGTTCTGGTTAACCGTGTGAGATCCTAGCCGTGTAAAAGATGCCCCGGAAGATGCGCAGCCATTTCAGTTACAACCTTACCCACTGCAGCCAGCCGCTGGCCACATCTCAACACACACTTGAAGAGAAGACCTATATGGTAATGATCAGGAAGCCAAGCCAGCTCTGAGAGAAGGCGATGACTTCTCATATCTACCACATGAATCACTGCAGCCTGACTGTTTTTCCCCAGATTTTTTTTTAAGGAACTCTCAGCTAACGCATGCTCCTTAAAGTCCACGCGAGGGAACACTTGGTGGACACATGAAGAGGTCATCCTATCAGCATGGCCATGGACTCCACTCAGAACATCCCTTCCTGTGTACATTAAGAACCTCCCAGTAAAAAGCACAGAAATAAGCTGACATCTCCTGCAACTCAACAGTCAAGTTCACGGTTTTAGACTTAAGATGGTTGAGTCCACCTTTCCGTTTCTGCCTCTGATGAACCAAAGTTGTGAACTTGCACTATACCAGCCTCGCTAACCCAGTGTTTCCCAACCCGATCCTTGGGGCCCCCAAATCGGTCCAAGTTTTTGCTCCCTCCGAGCTCCCTACCAGACAATACTTACTCCCAAAATAAAAAATGTAGACTTTCTGTAGGTCCCCGAGGATCAGACTGGGAAACACTGCTCTAACCCTTCCTCCCAAAAAGAGAGAGAAAAAAAAACATATTTCAAATGGGCGACACATGCATGGTCACTTCACACAACCCGTAACGGAGGCCGGGCAACAGTCTATTCAAAATAAATCGGGCAACATGACGGCTAAGAGCTCACGAGCGGACTGGGAGGAGAAGCACGGGAACCGAAATCGTCCCACAGATGTGCAGCTGTAGCGGTGGACAGATGGGAAACTGTATTTTAAGCTACATTAGTCAATCTGGATTAGTGTCTGCCAAGCAAATTCTCATAAAAATAGAACCAAAAAGCACAAGCAGGACGGGCAGCAAAAACTGATAGCGTCAGGGGATATCTGACGAGGCGGCAGAGAGCTCAGCCGAGTGGTTCTGCAGAAACGCAACGGCGATCCTTCACTGTCACAGAGCAGCCAGACTGGACGGTGGCTGGCTGATATTTACATGGTGGGGGGGGGGGGGGCGGGGGGGCCACGTTTCAGCTAAAGAAGAAACTTTGTTAGAATAATAATAAAGAAACAGGATGGAGGCACCGAGGCAGATGAGAACAGAAGACAATACCGTGCATTAGTGGCACTCACGTTCTCCCAGGGCTGGGGAGCATGTTTGATGCCTCTTGAGGGAAGTGAATACACCAACACGAGCTGTGGGACTCCCCTTCACAACACGGGACGCCCAGGGGTCACCACAGGTCTTGGCACACCAAGATCCCCATTTCCCTTTTATAAAAGCATCTCGGAATTAGCGAACACAGCCAGATGCCGACTCGCCCGCAGCCCCTGATTTTGCACAACCGCGAAGCACATTTTCACCCTCCTGCCACCTTGCCATCCAACTTCACTGTCACCCAACATCAACAGCCAACTTGGGGGGGGGGGAAGGAAGCGCTCCCCTGGGCCACTACACATAAAAAGAAACCCTAACAGCACTTGCACCACGAAAGACGCACGGAACTTTCCAGCCGCTCCGTGGCAGCATGGCGACGTGAAGGCATGTGGTGCAGACCATGACGACGGCCGCCCTATGGTGCATTTTCAAATGGCAATGAGGTGGACGGGGCACGGAAGCGACCAAACGTACACTGCGCACCGCGAAAAACCAGAATCTCTCATCGGGATCATGGAGCAGCCCTCGAGGAGCTCCGCGCTCATTCACGGCAAGGCGGAGGGCGGTCCACAAGCAGCGTGCAACTGGTCACTTTGATGAGCCCGCCAAGTGGAGCGGCATTTTGTGCGGGACACGGAGCCGGGGGAGGGTGACAGGATACGTACCGGAAGGCTTCCATTTTCGGGGGGAGGACACATCTCTCGTTGAGGATGAACCCCGACGCCTTGCACGGCGCTGTCGGGTGGAGCTGCATGGCTGGCGGTCCCCGGCAGTGGCGGCGTGCCTTGATCACGCTCCCCCGTTCATTCTGCTCGCGCCCCGCGTCTCGCCGCGCACGCTTGCTCGCACGCACACGACTTCACACGCTCATCAACGCATTCGCGATTCATCGCTCAGCGGCCGCCGCCGGTCGACGGTGCCTCCTCCATGCTCCTAGCGCAGAGTGCGGACCGTCGCCGTGGCGAAGGGTATCCTGGCAACAGGCAACCAGTCCGCGCAGTTGTCGATGGAAGATGTGGGGGAGGGAGGGGGGGGGAATCACGTTCAAGGAAGATGAAAAGCACAGTGCAGCCCTCTTTCAGTGCAAGTTTCCCATCCTTCTCTCTTCACAATCGCTATTTTTTAAGCCTTTTTAAGGTGTATTTGATCAGATTCGGCAGGTGTTACGCATGCAGCATCGCGGGGAACCACTCACGGCAAAAATCTCCACAGACGCTACATCTCCAGCAACCTAAGAGACAACGAACAGTGAAGAAAAACAAGCCCTACAGTCAGGTTCGCTGTAACAGTGTGCGCTAACGTTGCCCACCCCAAAAACGCAAATGCAGCCTGATAACTCCGCCTCCACCCACCCCCAAAACCGGCGCCAGTCTACAAAAGGGTCCGAGATCTCTCCCATTCCCAAAATGCTATGGCGGACTCTCGTTACCGTGGCGATGGCACAGACACCCCAAGCCTCGGGGCAATAATCAAGACCTAACAGCGGCACGCCAGGGCCACAAACGTGGGCATCACCCATGCAAGCAGCCAGAGCCATGGCCCCAATTGCCTCTAATGAGTTCTGAAAGGCAGTACTGGCTACTTCAAACAAACCTACATGGCAGATCTGTTTAAAGGAACGGTGGACGGATTAGAATGCAGATGAGCGCCAGGAGAGGAAGAGCTGCCAAAGCGTAGCTCAATGCCATATGCCAGCAGGACCCCGATACGAGACAGACGCTGTCTGTGTAACACCTACAGAAACACGCAATGGAGCGAGCTTCAGCCGGGGTGATTTACACCTGGCTTTCAACAACCGGCGGGTCCGCAATAACCTGACTGCGATGCCGTGGCTGGAGAGGAACAGGGTACAAGAACAGAGGGATCAATTAAACTGCAGGAGAGAAAGATACGGAACTGCACGCGTTTGGGGTACGGCATCTGAGGAAGATGATTAAAACTAAACTTCAAAACACACAAGTTTACCAGCTGGGGGGCGGGGTCAAATACCGTATGACAGTAAAGCTCTTGGTAGCTGGGATAAGGACTCATGAGAGAGTCAACAGCAAGTGTGCAGATGATATCAATAGCTGTGCGCACATAAGACTGACAGACACGCAGGGAGAGGTCAGGGGCCAGGGGCTGAGGCAGGCTCGCTCTGCAGGAACGCCTGCCTCAGCCAATGATGAGCCCTCAGCCCAAAGGGGCGTGTGTGTGTGTGTGTGTGTGTGTGTGTGTGTGTGTGTGTGTGTGTGTATGTATGTATGTATGTATGTATGTATGTATATGTAGGTGTGTATGTATGTGTGTGTGTGTGTGTATGTGTGTATGTATGTGTATGTATGTATGTGGGGGGCTGCTTCTGACTCAATCAACACATGACAGATTGCAGACAGGAAGATAAGGCACTGTGTAGGTTCATTCTGAACACCCCCCACACCCCCTGACAGCAGAATGAAACAGTGTACTGTTCCCAGCTGCATTCCCAGTGTTGCCAGCATTCCCAGTATCGGCATAGTGGCAGACAGCAGGGATAACACTGGTTCCCATTCCAATGAACTATGCTAACACTGCTCTCATAGAGGGATAAATGGTTCCAAATTACAAAAGGTGTTAATTCAGTTAAAGTGGCCTTGGGATTATTATGATGACACTATGTGGACATTTCTTCGAGCATCTAGGCTACCATTTTCAGAGAAAGAGGAATCACTGAGGATGGGAAAGGGGGTCTGGTGGTTTTAAATATCACAAAAATGTTTTATACATCCACAGCAGATCACACAGAGCCCCTAGTGGCAGGGAGGGTGACAAAGTGACACTTCTCCCTGCTCACACCGGCATCCTCCTGACACTTAGGACATCTGGGAGGAGAACAAAATTTAGTTTTTGGACAGAAATCCCTACTGGCCCGGACACTAGCAGCTGTCCTTAACAGCTGAGGCTTTGGTGACTCAGTAGCCCTAGGGAAGGGGGGGGGGGGGTCTGAAGGGGAACGAAGTAGTAAGAAAGACCACAGAGAGGCACGAAAACACTAAATGCTCTCCCCTCTCAGAGCCGCCAAGTGGAAAGAGGTGGAAAAACACACCATATGGGGGTGAGTCAGCCTGCTTTCATGGGGACCACGGGCACGTTGAGGTTATGGGCAGAAGCCGTGCGCATGTGCCTGCCAGGTGAGCACATTCGCACTCATCCCAAAAGTATCGAGGTCTTAGAGTTTAGTCATTTAGAAATACATGTCAGAAACTGACATCAAATAAAAAGTATATTCAAAGAAATTTAGGGGTTACTGATTCACAGAGGAAACTCAAATCGAAATGGGGATGATGTTTTAGCTCACCTGTTCATTACTCAACAACAGCATTCTAAATACTCCAAAATCAATAAGGGACTTTACGTGACCCCGGGAGGGGGGATCCGGTCAAGACAACGATGTCCTTGAGCAGGATGAAGCATCTGGGACCAGGGAGGCTCAAGAGCCAAAAAAAAAAAAAAAAAATCAATAAATGAAAGGGAGATCTGGAAGATTCCATGGAGAACATGCACGCACACAATTTCAATCTGCCACATCATCCAGCTATCCAAAAATGAGCGACACGGCAGCAAGAGAGGAAGGTCAGAATTCTCCCAATCCTTTCCGACTGTAAGGCTCACTGCATCGAGCAGCATCATAAAATCAGCATCTCAGACTCTGGTATGGGGTATTTGGGAAGTCAGGGGTGCGTACACACAGACACTCCCCGGAAGGCACCAGAATCACACTCTGCTTTTAAGAGCTGCAGTACAATTAATATAAGCGCTGCAAGTGGCCGGTCCATGCAGAGCCGAGGACACAGCCCAGGTTGTCTGACTGCATGGCTTCAACGCTTCCGTCTACTGCAGACTTTAACAGTTAGCTAATCTCAGGGGGTAAATTAAAATGTTGACAGCGACCGGTTTGGCACTGGCTCCTATTCAACGATCCAGCCAGCTGAACTCAGCATGCACCGGAGAACCCAGAGACGACCGTCGGTAATGTCAGCGGTGCACACACAGGCATCCCATGTTCCCCCCGCAGGCCTGTGGCTGCCGAGCGAGGGATTGTTTTTCGTCACTAGCTATTTGCGAGTCCGGCTCAGGGCAGCAGGGCCGGCGGCAGCCGCTTCGGAATGTTTGTGCCGTAACGTCACTAAAACCACAGAATCCGTGAATGTGGGGCTTAAATGGGGCAACGACCCTAGCCAGGTTGTCACAGATAGTAAGGGGCAGCCGCTACAAGAGGCCAAAGGACGGGGTGGACATTCCTGAGCAAAATGACTTATAGCCCCTCATGGAAGGAGAACGTAATGGTCTCATTTCTTCATTGGATGACAAGGAATTCTGGTCGGAAGAATCACACCAACCAGCCAGTGGCGGAGCCTCCCTATTCAGCTCCTTTGTGCCACTGCGGGGGAGGCCAGCATTCCTGCATTTTCCACAAATTTACTCACTCCACTAACTCAAACCTTACGCTGCAATTCCACTGTGGGGGCGGAACAAAAAGGAGACATTCCCTACATCACAAAATATATTATCGAGAAGTCAAAGGTTGGTATTAGGCAGAATGAGATGATTGGTTTGCTTTGGCAGAAGCCCATTAAAATTAATATGCAAACCTTCTAAACAAATCACAAACACCGTACACAGCAAGGAGAACTAAATGCAAAAAAATATAAAGCAGAACTGGAAAACCAATTCTTGGCTGTGCAGTTTAACTGAATATAGACAAAGTATGGCATCTGTCATCATGGCTGCTCTGACAAGACTACAATTCCCATGAGGCTATAGAGCGAGCGAGAGAACAACCATTATCTAAACCAGGGGTGACAGTTGAGGAAAGGACTTGCACCCTTTCACAGATCCTCCAGGACAAGCTTTCAAACATACTTACAGGCTAATCCTTGAGGCATGGAACTCCGGTACAGTTTCAGTGATGTACCAGAGCACATAACTATAAGCAGACATTCAGAAACAGATGTCAGTTGCTGCTACCCAGCTTTCAGGACTAACAATACAGAGGATGCGGCTAAACTTGACACGAGACCTGTGGTGCAGCCCAGTCCTTTTGTGTTCCCTGGCCTCCCATTGGACTGCTAAGCACTGGGGGAGACAAAGCCAACAACGGGGCTGCAAACCATTCCTTTTGCGCGGTGCGCAACTTTCCATCATCAAAGGAAAAACAGAGCACAGAAGCCTTCGTTGAAAGCCTTTCCCGTATGACCTCCTGCGGAGACCTACAGCCGTGAGTCTACTTCAACTCCCAAAACGCAGAACTCTGTATTAGACACAAGAAGCGGATGAATCACCCGGGCGAATCTATCACTCGCAACAGATTTTGCGTTCAAACATTTTAGAGGGAATATTCACAGCAGCGCAGCAGCCTGGGATTCCAGAGGCAGACACGCACCACCGTGGCACATTTTAAAGACACTATCGCAAGACTGATGACACACCCAACTTGAAAACGCAAAAGAAGACTGGGCCTCCCGATGTGGCGGACTTCCGAAGACCGGCAAAATGGCTCCTGGCGACATCCTGGGGCCTGACGATTTCAGCGACAAATGTTTCCTTTCAAAAGAATGCGGCAGCCCGACAGTTCACTTTAACCAGTGAACTTTTAGACTTCTGTACGGGTTTGTGAAAGTGTATCCGTGCTCTATTAAATTTTAATGGGTACACAACCCAATTTTTAAGATTCCTGTGGGAGAAATAATGAGCGGTGATCAGTTCCCGTCCGCTCAATGCGTTGTTGAGATAGAGAACCTCGCCAGGGTCCAGGTACCTGACACGGCCAAAAAAAGAAACAAAAGTAGCTAGTCACCATGACGTAGTTTCACTTCCATGACAGTCTGGAAACAAGCAGCACAGAAATCGAAGTGCAGACTCCCTCCACACCTAGAGGGCTTGAGCTTCAGCGAGGCCATCAAACAGCCGCTGAAACACTGAGCCAACAAGCTGAAAAAACGGACATGAGAGCACCATCTATCCACAGGAATGGCATATGACGGCGGGCCTTTGGCACAAACGGCCACCCAGCTGCACAAAATCCACAGCTAAGTCCTACAGAATGGGACCAAAAGGCTTGACTTTCAAGTTTGCTTGGAAAATTATACCGTCGCCCAACGACTATCCAACACATGGGGCGTACAGCCACGAGAGAGAAGGCCCTGAAAAGACGAGCAATGAAAACCTCACTTCCCCTGGCAAATCGCGAACCTGCCCTACTGTAACAGAGTGCAGCTGTCCTGTACCTCACAGCCGGCTGTACCACGTCTCGCAGAAAGACCCTGCCAATCATGCTGTCCATCACAGAGCTCCTGTTCAGCCAGGCCATTTCTAAAAACAGAGCTGGCAATAAACTGCGACATCTCCTAAAGAGGCCGTCAGAAGAGCAGTACGGTGATGGCAGGCTCAGTCGGCTCCCCGATAGGGGATGGGCATGTTGGCGCTAGACTGCCAGGAGGAGGCAGCCAACGCGAATGTCCGCAGGGGGCCGCGAGTCAGCTGGTCGGGACCCAATGGCGCGCACGACCAACACAGCGGATGGAAACCCTTCTGTGTGAGCGACCGCGGGAAAAACTTAGTCATACCCACAGCTGGGTGGCTCAGAAATAAAGCAGAAAAACCCAGATTCGCCCGATGTCCGCTATTCTGAGCTCGTAAGAGGATGTGAGATATGACATGCAGGCTGTTTAGAGGCAGATTAAGCCAAAAGTGGTATAAAGAGTGCCGGCCCCCTAATTCCCGGCAAAGAGAACTCACGTGTCGCGCGTCATGTCAGCTGGCGGGCGGGCGGGCGAGCGAGCGAGCGAGCGAGCGACTCTGAAGGCACCCCCTCTTGGGTTCTGCTGGACGGGACTGGCGATCCGCCTGGGGCAGGGGCAAGGGGGCTGGAGGCCACGCCCCGTCTGCTAAATCCGTCCGCTTGGGAAGCCCCTCCAAGAATTTGCCCCCGCCTGAGAATAGAGCTGCTGACTACATAGGAGACAGGCGTCCGTTTCACCTACAATGGGACGCAGACTGATGGACTCCGCCCCAAAACGCATACCAATCATCGGGAGCAGCGATTAAAAAGAGAAATTACCCAATCACTCAAGGACCCTCAAAACTAATGAGTTTAATTTCTATTAAACCCACAGAGTGCATGAGGTAGAGGTGATGTCATTTTTAAATCAGACAAACAGGAAAATCCAAACCTCAATGAAAAAAGGCTTCTGGTTTTGTTACTCAAAAACAGGTACATCAGGTACTTTAAAAGTTAAAGAGTGAGGACACGTGTCCATTCCCCACCGCCACTGTGCTTTTCGTATGTTTTTACACTTAGTGACTAATCTTTAAGTCACCAAACCTTTTCTACTTCCGGACAGCAGTTCACAGGGCGCTGTCCCTGTAACTGGTCTTACATCTCAACTAGAGCAAAGACACACCTGTGTGTCGGGGGGGGGTGCGTGGTGGGCAGAAGAATTCATGTGGTGAGATGTATTTCCACATCAGGTAAAAGACGTTGGGGTTTTTGGATGGACCATAACAGAGGACTCCTTGTTGGGCACAGACTGGCGCTGTACCCCCCCCTAAAAGCTCTGGGCCCATACTATCCCCCCCCAAGCAAAAGAAACTGTCAGTTCAAATAAGGAACAAAGGGCAATAACTGTCAGCCTCCAAGGTGAAAGGCCTGAAGCCTCCCCCCCCGCCCCAACCCTGGCACAGAGCGGTGCACAGCGATGGCAGGGAGTCCGTGAAAAGAAGCTGTCAGGAGGCGTCCAGTCTGCACCTGCACCCCAGGCTCATCTGAATGCAAATGAAGCTCCCGTTTTACGGCCAAGGCATTGTCTGAAAGGCAAGCGGCAGGGCCGCCTGGCACGGATAGGGGGCGCCACCAGGCGCCAAAGCATGAGCATGCCCATTTAGAGAGGCAGTCCCCTCAATCAGAACTCAGATCACGGCGCAGCGCTGATGCCAGCAGGCATGAAAGCTGAGGGCCTAAAGCAAGGTCCGGCCTTCGTGGAGTTGGCGGTCGCCATGGGCAACACAGGCGGCCAGCGCCGCTGAACCATGGACGCCCTCGGACCATTTCCAAAGCATCACTCCTGCCCCGCCCCACCCCGCCCCGCCCGGCCCAGAGAAGCCCGCTGACATCCATCCAACTCAACTAATGAATCTCAGCAGACCCCCCACCAGACAACTGTCATAGAGCTGTGGAGCAGGAGGCTAGGTGGGGGGGGAGGGGGAGTTAGGGACTCCACACTGGGATTCCGGCACAAACTGACACTGTCACAGCGGATGAAATGGTACATCTGTCAGTCAAATAAGGCACTCCAAGGTGCAAACCCCATTTACCAAAAACATCTATGTAGCAATTAGTAAGCCCTAAACATTACTAACCTCCCCATGAACATGCTCAGAATAAGTCTTTGGATGGATGGAAGGATGGATGGACGGCCCTGTGTATTTTTTGCATGGGGGACCCAGCTGTTGGACAGTACATCGCAGTAGCTGGTGGGCAGCTCACAGTATACAAACACACATCTTCTGGGACCAGCCAATCCGCTTGTTTACATATCCTCGTCGGCTTTTGTCCAAAGCGAAAGCAAGGTCAGCCGGTCCCCAGGAGGTTGAGGGCCTCGCTCAGGGGTCCATTCTGCTGGCCCTGGGATTTGAACCAGCAACCGTTCCACCACAGGCACAGAGTCCTAATCTGGCGAGCGAGCCACACAGTGCCCCTGTGAGCTTATCCCATGGGGCATAACCAATCTGCTCCATTCCACCAGTGGCGTGACGTTCGCTGGATGTTCTGGAAACATTCAGCTGCAGGACCGACACGATACAGAGACCAGGATTTTGACAGATAAGCTGGGGTCTCGAGGTACAACAGCAGCACCTTTCCCTGGGATTCAAATCCACTCTCTATCCTTCATCCACTATAATACACTACAAGTGGGTTAAGGCTCAGCGACACAGGAAGAGGTGAAGAGTGAAAATGCATATTCCTACATAACTACGCAAACGTTTGCTGGACAGCACAACACAGTCTCTCTATACGTACGGCCACAAAGACCCGAGTCACACAAGCAAGAGCCTACTGACTACTGCCGAAGCCTTACTGGATGCACAGGGTGAAGTCTGTTCTAGGGAAAGGGGCAAAACAAGCTGGGTCCTATTGATAATGGGCTGGTGGGCTGGTTCCCCAGGACAGAGCTCTGGGATTGGTGACAGCTGGGAAGCGAAGTCCACCCCTCCCAGCAGAAAAACACCAACCAATGAAGAAGTACCACCAGGGGGTTTAAAAACAGCTCCCAGAAAGCATTTGTTCTGGGGAGACCGAGACTGGAGGGAGGTTAACCTGTGTGTACACGAAGTTTAAATGATCATGCTGTAAAACTACAGTCAGTCCAAGTGTGTTAGCTTAACCATTACAAAACCTCTCCTAAAGTCTCCCCAGGATGTGCAGCACGGACCAACACACCCTGGCATTCATTCCCCTTACCACTAACCTACTATGCTTGGCCAATCAATACCTCAAATTATTTACCTAATGAGGATAGTTATACGAGCCGGTGGCGAAGTTTAACAAATACATCAAATGGCGGAAGTAGCCCTGAGGAGAGGTTTGGGCTCAAACGGCGTTCATCTAGCCGTACATCAGTGACTTTTTGGAGAACAGAAAATCCCTGTTATTTTTTATTGTCTTACTGTTCGTTTGCATATATACTAAAAGGTAAATTGGTTTTTTCTGATCAAATATGCACTTACTAGCCAGATAAATGGCTTGAAACATTTTTTTGACTGCCTAAGACTTTTGCACTGCACTGTATGTGTGTCTGATCTCAGGGATTCCAGCCCTCCAGCCTCACCCGCTCCGTTCCAGTCCCCCCGGGAACCTGGCCATTATCCACGGAGATTCCCCAGGGTCGACACTGCAGGACTGACCCATCTCTGCCCAGAGCCGCTTTATACCAGAGCTCCCGTTCTGTCTGTATCCGGTACCTCAGAACCTCTGACACCCCCATTATGGGTGAGGTGCCCGGAAATAGACGGGATGACACTAAGCGACTGAAGAGTAGGAGAGTTATCCGGCATCTGTTAATCGAATTTACTATAATTAACATGAATGCGAGTCATCTGTGGTGTGTGTGTGTGTGTGTGTGTGTGTGTGTGTGTGTGTGTGAGATTAATCTTATAAAGCTGTAAGAGTGCCTCTCAACACCTGCATGTAAAAGGAACAAGATTGAAAGTGCCAACCCAAAATACTAAACCCAAGGTAACAGGGGGCCCAGAATTTCTAGCCATGCCCTAGAGTCAAAATCACACCTTACATTACCCCACTTTCAGGGACGATCTGATGCTGGTATGACATGTTGCCCCCTCCAGCTGACTCAGCCATCCCTCACCAGCAATATGCTGCACAGACAGAATTAAGATCTAAAAACGGATGCCAGACAGAGAGGGGCTACATTATTCAGACCCTGTCACCATTTGAGTGAAAAACAATCCCCCCCCCCACTCTGCCCCGCAGGGTAATTCCAGGCCCCTCCAGGCGCCCACATAAAGGACGTAGCAGAGAGGAGAACGCTGGTGATACTAACACGGAGAAGCTCTCATGTACTCAGCCAATCAGGCCTGTCGCCACCGGGTGACTCACACTCCCCGTTAAGACTGCCCAATGACCCTCAATGTCACTGGTCATTAAACTTGATGAAGGAGGGGTCAAGGATCACCGTTTCATGATCTGTTAGGCCCAACTAGGCAGTCGTCCCCTAATGGTGATTTGGAAGGGAGTCACATAGGATCCAGTGACAAGCAAGGACTCTTTGTATTTCTGTTTTTGACTGGGTGACCAGATACACAAACACTCCCAGAACCGCCATGGCTGTGTTACCCTGCTTGTGCTGCAAGGGTCTTGCCCAGGGCTAGTGTGCGAAATGTAAAACATGATCGGTCGCTTTTTACATCTCCTAAGGCCAAGAACGGCAAGTTACTGATAAACAGCAGGGTCAGAGGGGCCCTACAGTGGCAGCAGCCTAGCCACCGGGATTCTGACAGCGGCCAGGGGAGAAGCCCCCAAGACTGGCACCACACCCAGAACAAGGAAACAACGCTGCGAAGGCCAGCTCAGACATGGGACATTCCCATTACCAGACAAGCTCGACAACCAACCCGGCCCGGCGTCTAAATACCGCCACATACGCGCCGCCCTGTTTTACCACAGGGGGTGCCTAATATCAGACTCACAGCGCAGGGTGACACGCTCAGCAGCTCGTAACTCGGGGTGTCACACATGGGGCCCTTCAGAAAACGACTTCCAAAAAAAAAAAAAAACCAAGAGAATACAGAAATCAGCAGCAGTCGCTAAAACGTAACAATGACATACGTAAACCCAGGCTTCTGGCTCCCATAACAGACAATTCATAATTTATAGCTAGTGACATTGTTTACCATGTTAATCTCCTCCCTCCACACACAGCCACTCCCCCACCCCCACCCGCAAGCAGACATCTTCCTGCTTTTTAATGGAGCTGCACACTCAGCCTTAAGCTAAGAAGAGAGGAGAGGACGACTGAGATGGAAGAATTCTTTCCACCGTCCTCAGGCCTGGGCTAGCATCCAGGACCCTCTGGGGATGCAGCCAGAGGTGGGACGGGGGGGGGTCCTAACATTTTGCCAAAGCCACCAAAGCAGGACATGCAACCTTGGGGCAGTCTCTGGAGGGGGCTGCAAAGTTTGTGACCTCAACAAAGCTGCTTCTCGCAAGAGGCACAAAACACACACACAGCTGTGACTGCCAACACACACACCAGAAATAAGTTCTCCACCCCCCCACCCCCCCCCAGGCACTGCAAGAATGTTTCGACATCCTGGCAGTCCCTTCTCTGCAGACCCATCTGAAAATGTAACCGTAATCTGGTCTCGCTCGCTTGGGGATTTTTCAAGGCGCACGTCGGCGCTCATGCAACTGACAGGTGGTGTGCCCGCATCGTTCCCGTTCGCGTTCAGGGCCGGGCAAAGAGACAAGTGGCAAAGCCACGCAGCTGTACGGACAGCCAGCTTGTTCGGCCAGCTGCTTGGTCAATCACGGCTGAAGGCCTGACAGGTGCGCGGAGGCAAGGCGACCAGTCCATGAACCACAGGCTTCTCCTTGAAGGACAGGTGGGTCCTCACGGCCCCCCGATGAGCTGGTCCCGGCATGGGATCCTATAGAAACACGGTCCTCCCTCCTCAAAAACCGAAAGACTTCGGCTTCAAGTCATCACCACCGAGGCCATGCTCCGCCTCCTATGCCAGGCGATCCCCTCCACCAATAAGCAAGAAGCTACACCATGACCCCCCACCCTGCCAAAACTTGATTTCCAACCTCACAGACTGAAGAGGAATTTCATAATGGAGACTCAGAAAGCAGCGACTGAGCTCAAACAGCAACACAAATCAAATTCTGTCAGCAAAGTAAACGCCTTAACATGGGAGCCTCACCGTCCAAACCGGATTTACAAACATCTCGGCTTTCCTAACAAAATACTAGCATTACATTTATTTATTTAGCAAATACTTTTAACCAAAGCAGCATACAATTGAGAAAGTAGGGTCAGTGAGTTCCTGAAGCAAATGTGGGGGGGGGGGGGGGGTGGGGTGAAAGGGCCTCGCACAAGGGCCAAAGATGAAAGCGCCAGCCGTCACGAGGGGTGTGGCACGGGGAACCTCAAGGGATAGGCAA